>JADDOH010008110.1:0-25012 GCA_016648135.1 Agrypnia vestita
GACCGTTTAACGGAAGGAATAAAAGATGAGCGATACTTACGGATCATTGTCCATACAGTAGAAATAGGAGTAGTGGGGGATATAGAAGTACAAAACTGTTGCCAACCCTTTCTTTTTTTCTTTCTTAAAAATTTTTTGGTTTGAGCCTGAGTTTTTTTGACAACTAAGTAATTAGCCATACTCATATCTTTTTTGTAGGTAGACATAGCAGTTTTACGCCTTCTTACGGCCTGGGTACATTCTTCATCCCACCAGGGGGGAGAGGCGGGGAATTTTGGGTTAGGGTTTGATTTTGGGATGCTTTTGTCTGCTGCACGTTGGATAATTGAAATTAATTGAGAAAATGTTGATTGAATTTCCTCAGAGGTAATATGCAAAGGGAGGGGAGCGGTAGAGGATTCAAGGAGTTCGCGGAAGTGGTTTCAATTTGCTTTTTTAAAATTAAATTTAGGAACTCTTTTTACAGGAGATTTGGGTGATTTTGAGACAAATGAGAGGATTATAGGGAAATGGTCACTAGAGTGTGGATCTCCTAGTATTGACCAACTGGTTGACGCTGCTAAGGAATTGGAACAGATAGACAGATCCACCGCACTGGCTCGTTGAGACGGGGGACTGAACCTAGTGGGAGAGCCATCATTGAGGATAATTAGGTTATTATCGTCAATGAATGAAATAATATTATTTCCAGATCGATCACAAAACGCACTGCCCCATGACTGAGAGTGAGCATTGAGATCTCCAAGAATAAAAAAAGAAGAAGGAAGAAGAGAGATAACTGAGTTCCAAGCATCAATGTCGAATGTGCCATTGGGGGGGCAGTATACTGAAACATATCCCCACATCATTGACTTTAGCACCTTCTATTTGGAATGAGGGAAAGGACGGAAGAGGGATTTGAGAAAAGGAAAAGGAATTTTTTATAAGTAGGGCTACTCCGCCCTTGCCGTCTGGACGGTCATCCCTGAGACAGGAGAATCCTGGGATCTTAAACAGATAGTTCTGCTTAAACCAGGTCTCTGATATTGCTGCTATATCTATATTGTAAGTTTTTAGTAGAGAAACTATTTCATGTTTATTACAAACAGCACTACGGCTGTTCCACTGAAGGATTTGAACATCGGAGGCCATTATGAAGGGAGTTAAGAGATGAAATTATAGAAGCAGCGTTGGACGGTAAAGAATTGCTATTAGAAATTAAATTAATGAGTATCATAAGTAAAGTCTGAATAAAAGAAGAATTTTCATCGCTAATGGCATTTGACAGGGGAGTAGATGGTGGAAGAGTAGGAGTTTTTGATGGTTGGCTAATATTAGAAGTAATGACATTGGATGGGTTAGAACTATAAGAGAACAGTTGATCATTATGTCCTTGTCTGTCATATCCCGGAGAGCTAGGAACTTTTGATTTAGGATTATGGTATACGGTTTTACGGAAAGAGGTAGCAGGAAGATTAGGTGTAAAGAGGCAACTCTGGGGAGTTTGAGTAACGGGAGGTTGAGATGAGACATTGGCAAATGATTTTTTGGAAATCGAGAAAATTTTGGATGCTTGAAAATATGATGCATTATTGGCGGCCATATATTGTTTTATGTTTTTTTGTCTGGTTAATTCTGGACATGAAAAACTAGTCGCCGTATGATTACCTGAACAGTTCACGCAGGTGGGGACATCGGGAGGATTTGGGCATTGATTGGTAAGATGATTTTCACCGCACTTGAAGCATCGAGGAGAGGATCTACATGTCACCTTAGAGTGTCCATAGCGGAGACAATTATAACACTGAATGGTTGGGAAAGTGTACAGTTCTACCGGCAGAGAATTGTACAAGAGATATACGTGAGAAGGAAGGGTTTGGCCTTCAAAAGTGAGGACCACTGTTTGTGATGGTTTCCATGTGACAGTACCAGAGGAAGTATCTTTATAGTTTAGGCGTCTAGCCTTTACAACTTTACCAATATTTTGTGAAGTAGAGATATACGAAATTATTTCTTCCTCTGAAAGATCAACGGGTATGCCACGTACGAGACCCAGGCGGGTAACATTAAAGGATGGAACGTAAGCTTTGAATTTATTATTTTGTGAGTTGCTAAAACTTGATACAAAATTGTTTGCCAAAGCTCCTGATTCAAATTCAACAGAGATTTTATATCTACCTTCTGCCTTAATACCATCTGGGCGAATGCCTTTTGTTTTTTGTTGCAAAATATGTTTACCAAAATCGATTGGGTGGATTGTACCTCGTTCTGTTCTCTGAACATAGACCAGAAAAGGGGATACTGCTGAATCAGAGTACAACAGTTGAGGATGAGGAAGAGGACCCTGAGGAGCAGAAGAAGGCTCTAAAGCTGGGATTATTGAAGGCGTAGGGGAGATAGGAGGAGACGCAACGATGGTAGAGGGCTTGGGTCTTATTTTTGAAGATCTTTTTTCAATTTTCCTTTTTTTAAAAGCTGAAAAAGAGGAATCCTCCGAGGAATCCGAGTCCTCCAAAGGAAAACGCGACATTCCTCCCATGGTAGATGGTGAAGGATGAGGATCAGGGGGATCCGGAGGATCCGGAGGTCTTAAGTCCTCCATTAAGGATGTAGAAACGGAAATTCGTTAATAATACAACAAAATATAAACTAAATACAAAGGGAAAAAAAGGTTATAAATATCTGTTTTATCCAAAATAAGTAATTATCCAAGAGAGCAAGCACAAACACAACTGTCACTTTGCAAACTTGCAACAATACTCCAAAAGATAACTCTATTGCATGAAAACTAAAATAGTGTTTCGGGGTTATAATTTTTTTTGATGTTATAACAATATATTTGTTCATATTTTTTTAAGGAAATGCTTCAAGAGTAAATGGATCTATCATAATAAAATTGTTTAAAAGCCTGTTTAGCTATGGGTTAGGCAAAATTATTTAATAAGTTTACGCTAAATTTAGCAAATCGAGAGCAAATACGAAAATCGTGTACTTGGGGCCTCTTAATCATCAAAATTAATAAGAGGCAAATTACATTTAACAAACAAAAGTTTTGTCACTTTCTAAGCGATTTCTTAGGCGTTTGTTAATTACATCGACTCCACTAAACAGTCACTCGCTTGGAACTGACCCTGGCGAATATGATAAATAAGCGCGCATGATGGGAACAAAGGCTTGAAATTTAATATTATATTTCAATTATAAAGGGTCTTCGTTTAGTGGGAGCCGGTTTTGATTATTATATTCATTTAATAATGATTTCCGTTAAGATGAGATTGCTATTGGTTACATTGCTGTCATTTCCTGTATCCTCTTCATCGTCAGATGAAGAAAATATAGGAAATGCTTCGCAGATCAGTCAGTCGGCTGAACTCGGCTAAGACGCACATGTGGTGTCGCACACAATGACAAAACTCAAATACACCTCCGTTATGTTAGTTATAGATATTATGTGTACCTTTCTTCTTTTGTTGTTATAGTTATAGATATTCTTGTAACAAAATTAATAAAGGTGTTATGTCGCCAGGGGCATTCTAGTGTTTTGACAGGTTATGGACCCAGACCCGAAAATCCTTTTATTTTCAAGAATATTTCGAGAATTTTTCTTGCGATCGTCAAAAATGTCGACGTCAAGCTATCTAGTAAACGTTCCGAAATTGAAAGGCCGCGAAAATTACGTTGATTGGGCGTTCGCGGCAAGAAATTTTTTGGTGTTGGAAGGCATCGACATTGACGCATTGCCAGTGGATTTGAGTGAGGCTGAGCAAAGAAAAGCAAAAGCCAAGCTTGTGACATTGTTATTGACCCCACATTATATGTGCATATCAAAAATGAGAACACCATTAGGGCCTTGTGGAATAAGTTAAAACAGTTATTCGACGACACAGGATACTCAAGAAAAATTAGTTTGCTTCCAACATTGATTTCCATTCGCCTCGAAAATTGTGAATCAATGACTAGTTATGTGTCTCAAGTGGTGGAAACAGCGCAAAAATTAAATGAAACAGGTTTCAAAATAAATGATGAATGGATTGGCTCGCTGTTGCTTGCAGGACTTCCTGAAAAGTTTAGCCCAATGATTATGGCACTTGAACATTCAGGTATGAAAATCAGTGCTGATGCTATAAAAACCAAGTTATTGGATATGAGTTCAGATTTTGAGGTTAAGTCGGAAAGTGCATTTATTGCTCAAAAGCGCGGGAAGACGCATAGAAAAAGTGGAACACGGCAATCTGCCAGTAGTGTAAATGTCAATGATAACCTCAAAACACCGGCGCCAGACAAAGTAATTCGTTGTTATAAGTGCAAATTGATTGGTTACTACCAAAACCAATGTACCTCAGTTGAGAAAACAAATACGACAAATGCTTTTGGCGCAGTTTTTCATTCCAAAGAATTCAGTACTAACGACTGGTTTGTAGATTCCGGCGCTAGTAATCATCTGGTATCCAACGAAAACTTATTATCAAATATTTCGTACCAACCAATAACTAAGGAAATTATAGTGGCTAACCAAACAAGTGTACAGGTCCTATGCTCTGGAAAGTTACGTTTAACTACGTGTGTTAAGAAAACAAATTATGATATAGAAGTAAACAATGTTTTGTGTGTACCTGATTTAACCACGAATTTGTTGTCAGTGTGCAGAATTATTGAGAATGGTAACAGAGTACACTTCCACAAAAGTGGTTGTTACATATACAATGCTCAGAATGACTGCATTGGTGAAGCTAGTTTGGAAAATAATGTATACAGATTAAACATTGCGAAGTCTGAGAAAGTTTTGGCAGCCACAGTGCAAACTTTTTGTAAAACTTGGCATAGACGACTCGTTCACATAAATGCCAATGATCTTGACAAGATGAAACGTGGAGCAGTTCACGGTTAACATACCAAGAAAAAAGTGGTGACATTAAATCAAGTTGTGTTGTATGTTGGGAGGGCAAACAAACAAGACTACCGTTCCTCCTCAGTTCAAGCAAAACTAAAAATGTATTGGAATTGGTACATAAAGATTTGTGTCTGCCAATGGAGAACAAATCGCTATGGCCAGATATTATCTGTTATTTGTAGATGACTATAGCTGAATGTGTTTTGTGTACTTTCTTAAAACCAAAGATGAAACTTTTAAATACTTCAAAGAATTCAAGGAGTTAGTAGTTCTGTTCTATGGAAATGGAGAATTTTTTGAAGAAGAATGGCATAGTGCATCAAAAAAGTAATGCTCACACGCCAGAGCAAAATGGGCTGTGTGAGCGGTACAATAGGTCAATTGTTGAAAAAGCGCGATGTCTCCTGCTTGATGCTCAATTTGATAAACCATTATGGACAGAGGCTGTGAATACGGCGGTGTATCTTAAGAATAGATCACCAGTAGCCCTTGACCACAGTACTACCCCTTATGAGGTGTGGACGGGCAGAAAACCAAATCTAAGCCATTTACAGGTGTATGGTAGCCCATTTATGGTTCACATACCTAAAGAACAGCGAAAAAAGTGTGACAAGAAAGCTCAGAAGATGTACCTAATCGGATACTCCGAAAATGTCAAGGGTTATCGTCTGTACAATCCCTAGAGCCGAGCAGTGACTATAGCTAGAAAGTTATAATAATGGAAATGGAATGTTATAATAATGGAAAACATTGAGAGTGAGAGTCATACAACAAATGTGATGATAGAAGAAAAGTCAGTAATTCAAAGCCCAGGAGAGAAAGTGACAGTTAGTGATGAAAATGAGCAGTCAAAGAACAATTATGATGAAACATATATTTAAAGTGAAACATCACTTTCAGAGGATGATCATTATGAATCTCTTAACACATCTGATGAGGAAGTTGTTTCTCAAACTAACATTCAGCCAGAAAAAAGAACTTGTAAGAAGCCAGACTATTACGGCATAACCAACATGTGCGTTGAAGGTGAAACAGGCGACCAAATCACACTGAAGTCATAAATGGTTCTGAAAAAGAGTGGTGGAAGAGGGCAATGAAGGACGAGTTCAAATCTTTCAGACGGGTTTTCAAAAAGAAGTACAGTAGTGATGGTGAAGTGCATATGAGGCAAGACTAGTTACTAAAGGGTTCACCCAAATTTCTTAAGTTGACATCTCGGAAGTTTAAGGCTAGACATCTGTTTCATAAACATGCGTATCTGTCAAATTACGTTGATAGATCATGTGCTTTCAAGCCGTGCACGAGATGTCATCTAAGCGCAAAACGAATAAAAATTACACATTCGTTACATATTTTGTTAAAACAGTAAGGTTTTGATAGAAAGAGATGGTCATTATATTCTTTGATTTCGTCAGCGTCAGGTATTACGTTGCTAAAACAGTAAGGTTTTGATAGAAAGAGATGGTCATATATTCTTTGATTTCGTCGGTATCAGGTATTCCCGCAGAAATACTTAATCTGTCAAAATATTTACTTATTTAACTTCTGTCAAATGATCTTATATTATTTGAGTCGATTTATTATTTTCCGCAAATAATTTAAGAATCATATTAATAATTCTGAACTCCTTTTTAAATCAATTCATATTGTAATATGAAAATAACAAAACAATTAACTACGCCCACACGCATAAGACCTATGTCAAAATTTAGTATTTTAACTTTTGACTAATTCCCGTGTTTTATTTTATTTAAAACATATTAATAATTCTGAAATACTTTTCAAATCATAACGTATACAAACATATATTAAACAAGAAATAAGTACATGGTAGACGTGAACGCGCATGCGCACGGAATTTAAAAAAAAAAAAATTAATGTGTTTTTAATAAAAAATGTAGCTTTTTAATAGTGAATGAAGACTCAAATTGCGAATATAAATACAATATATCGTTTAAAATCATCTTTTTATATGAATAAACAACATTTGAAAAGCATCAAAATACATAAAAATTAACTTTATTAATATTGAATATTTCTTAATTTCCTACGTACGGATTCTAGATAATTAAGTAATCTTTATACGTATAACAAAACATATTGTGTCCACATATAAATTTTAAGAAAACCTCTCATCGCCCTCCAACAATAAAAACGAGTCTTTGGCCGCGGCCTCTCGATTAATTAATTAGTAATTAACTTGTTTCTAAAAAAAAAACTAACTTTTAAATGGTGGGTGAGGATTCAAAGTGCGGGATTAAGCAGAATACATTGCTTAAAATCATATTTTTATATGAATAAATGACATTTGAAAATCATCAAAAATCGTAATAATTTCTTGCATGTTTGAAACAATATAACTTTATAAATATTGAATATTTCTTAATTTCCTATGTACGGATTCTTGATAATTAAGAAAACTTTATACGTATAAAAAAAACATTACGCTTACGTACAAATTTTAAACGAACCGCTCTTCGCCCAGGAACATTAAAAACGTTTTTTTTTGCCGTGGCCTGTGGATTAATGCCTATATTTTTCTTATTTATTGTAAATAATGTTCAGTTTATTACTTTTATATAAGAACAAAGGTTCTATCTAAGTTATCGCCCTAAAAAAATTGCAATCTAACATATACATTCTGATATAAATGAATAATAAAAAGCCACATTTTCGTAAAAAATGCCGATATATGCATTTGCAGTGAATGTGCCGCCTTAATCTATTTTGATTTAATACCTTTATATGTAATTAATTTGTTATGGGAGGATGTTAGTTATAGATATTATGTGTACCTAATTCTTGTAACAAAATTAATAAAGGTGTTATTGTCGCCAGGGGTATTCTAGTGTTTTGACACGTTAAAAGTTGAAACTCCGTTAAAAACATACAGATGCGGAGGCGGAGGTATGATTTTTTGCAGATGTTCCGCATTTGCATATGCGGAGGCAAGGTTCCATTACAACCCTATCCACAAGTCCCAAAATGTTAACTACATAGTAAATTAACCCCGATAATTCAAAAAACCCGGTTAATAAAAATGAATTTTGTCCCCTTGCGTTATGAATTTTTGGCAAATTTCGTAATTGCGTTACAATATTTTTTTTACCTTGAATTTCGAATTAACAGGGTTCCGCATAATTCAAAATGTTTCTTTCAAATTAATGAGATACTACTGTATTTGCTGTTCAGACTTGCGAAAAAAATCAAGCAATTCAAATAAATTCCTGATGGCTGTGATTGAAAATGTTCAGAATTGTCTTTGAATTTATGAAAGGCTTCCTCAATCTTCATTCGATTTTAACTTTAGATTCTGTATAAAGTTAAAATCTTTTTTGCTGACTCAAACCAACACAAGCACAGTTATTAGAAATACAATTGTTCATAAATATGTGAAATAACAAGATAACTTAAGGCGGTACATTCACTGCGAATGCATATTTCGGCGTTTGTTACGAAAATGTGGGTTTTCATTATTCATTTATATCAGAATTTATATGATAGATTGCAATTTTTTTAGGGCGATAACTTAGATAGAACCTTTGCTCTTATATAAAAGTAATAAACTGAACATTGTTTATAATAAATAAGAAAAATATAAGCGTTAGTCCACAGGCCGCGGCAAAAAAAACCTTTTTAATGTTCCCGGGCGACGATTCGTTCGTTGAAAATTTGTATGTAAGCATACTATGTTTTTTTTATACATATAAAGTTTGCTTAATTATCTAGAATCCGTACGTAGGATATTAAGAAATATTCAATATTAATAAAAGTAATAATATTTTAAAAATGCTAGAATTTTTTTTACTTTTGGCTGGATTATAGACTAAGATTATCAGTTATTAGAATCATGGATTCATAAATAACTTGCACATTTTAAAAGTATGTTTTGCAGTCAAACAGCAAGCATTAATAGTGCTGTCCAACCTTTTTAAACAGTAACTCCTCATTTCGTTTCCATTATATTATCCCAGTAACTATCCTTATAAATCTCTGGTTACGGGCATCAGCGGGCATTTTACAATTGTATGATTAATTGTTTTATCCAAAGACATCAGTTGCACGAACTTTTTTAATACAATTTAACAATTTTCTCAATGATAAACAGTGTAAATCAATATTTGATAACTCAAATTGGTGTACCATATAGTAAAACCACGTTGATTCGAACCACTTAAAAATTAAATTAACCAGTCTAGTGCCTAATTTAATAGAAGACCTTAAATTTTAATCTCAAAATTGATTAACCCCTTAAATTTTAAAGCCCCGGTAATTCATATTTCGAGATAATTTTTAGACACATTATAAATCACCGCACTTTATGTTGCATAATGTGAAATTTTTAATAAGTTGTAATAAAAAAGGAACAATATGGGCGGTTTTTGATTACGTGCACCCACCTAGGGTGTTCTTTATGTACTTTGTGGTACCTTATGGAAACTTCTTTATATTAACTATGAATAGAACACAACGTTGTTTACTTCACACAATGACAGTTTAATTAAATAAATAAATTAAAACGTTTTCGATGCTTACTGCATCATCTTCAGTAATATACTAACTTAAGACTAGAAGACATTTTATCTACTACATAGGGGCGGGAGTTGTCAGGAGGGGGGAGGGGCAGGCGGAAAGTGAAAGTGGTTGCTGGGAGGGGCTAGTATGGTAAGAAGGGGGGATGTAATAAGTGGTGTTTGTATGTTTAAGGCCTTATCATTATTTCGATGAATTTCTATATTTTCCAAAATGTCCAATTTCTTTCCTTTTTTGCATACATGCAACACCTCCACGTTATCATACTTGAAGTGATGTCCCTCTGATCTCACATGGTCTGCCATCTCTGAATTAATATTGAAATTTTTTATCCCTTTAAAATGTTCATCTATTCGCGTTTTTATTTTTCTTCCGGTTTGTCCTATATAGCATGATTGGCAGTTCCCACAGTTAATTTTATAAACCCCACTATTATCTAGATGTTCTGTTTTAGTTTTATTATTGAAAATGTATTTCTTAATGGTGTTGTTTGTGTAGAACGCGGGTCTGAACTTTCTATCTTCACATAAATTAAGAAGGTCTGTGGTGAGTTTCCCTGTATATAAAATTCTTCTCCACGGTTTTTCTGCGATCATGTTTTCTTTTGGCTTGTAGTATATGTATTTTTGAATTAGTGTACCTTTTTCTTTCTTTTTAATTTTATTTATTATTGTATTTTCTTTGTACCCGTTATTAGTTGCGATTTTGAGAATTGTTTTCACTTCCGTCTTATAGCCCTCTGGTGACAATGGTATGGAGATTAATCTATGAATCATTGAATTAAATGCGGCCATCTTCTGTGCTTGCGGATGTGTAGAGTCTGCGTGTATGACTGTCTGTGTATGAGTCTTTTCGGTATATTTTAAAAATAAAATTTCCTTGTTCTATTGAAATCGTGATATCTAGGAAGTTCAGTATATTTTCTCCAATTTCAGAAGTGAACTGAATTTTAGGATGTTGCGAGTTAAAATAATTTAAGAGAATTTTAATTTGACGTTGTGATCCTGAGAAAACAAAGAATATGTCGTTAACGTATCTGTAATAGTAGTTTATTTTCTTAATGAGTGGATTTGAAGATAGTAGTATATTTTGCTCGAAGTTATCCATAAAAATATCTGCCAATAGTGGCGATAGCGGGTTTCCCATCGGTAATCCATTTATCTGTTGGTAGAATTCACCTTGGAATTCACACTCCCCCACTCCTGACAACTCCCGTCCCTATGTAGTAGATAAAATGTCTTCTAGTCTTAAGTTAGTATATTACTGAAGATGATGCAGTAAGCATCGAAAACGTTTTAATTAATTTATTTAATTAAACTGTCATTGTGTGAAGTAAACAACGTTGTGTTCTATTCATAGTTATTTACAATGAACTTCCACAAAGTTAATCACGAAAATTTCGAAATATTATTATCAGCTTGTACAGCAAAAAAAAGTGGAAAAGTTACTAAATTTTAGACTAAAAGACAGATTACTTTCATTAAAAATTTATTTTAATCAACAGTGTTTAAAGAATAAGGTGTTTCCCAAATATACGACCCTAAAATATAAAAACAAATCATTATCAGCCACAAAGGGAATAGAAGCGGGCCAGATTCATTGGATAAAAAGTGAAATTCAAAGTGCATTCAAGACCCAAAATAAACTTAAAATTTATATACATTTTTTACATACAGAACTTACACATGAACTACACCAAATAGAATGGGGTATTATCGAAGATAAAATATATGAAATTGTGAGCAAAAAAGCAAGCGAGAAAAAGAAGAATCTTGATAAAAAGCTAAGAAACCTAATTAATACCGTTAAAAAAACCAGTGCTAAAAGAATTAGTGAAACACAAACTGAATCTAGTGAAGAAAACAATATAAAATTTCATAGTCGAGTTATTAACCTAACAAAAGAATACATTGATCAAAAATATTTACAATTATTAGAAAAAGGTTTTAAATTTAATATAAATGCACTACATCGTGAAGATAACATCAAAAATCTAATAATTGATCTCGAAATAGCTGCAGATGAGTTAAGCAAACATAAATGCGCTAAATATATAAAAAAGTATATGAAAAATAAACAAAAAGTATCAGAGACCAGTGATCAGAATACATTGAAAGAGTTCGCTAAAATAATAAAAAACAAAAATTTAATATGTACCAGAGCCGATAAAGGAAACAGTATAGTTATTCTCCATAAAAGTGAATACATTGAAAAAATACAAAATATTATTAGCGATACAGCAACATTTGTCAAATTAGCGGAAAACCCCACAGACAAACATCAAAAAGTAATTAAGGACACTATTAAGAAATGTAACACCATAATGGATAATAAGACAGCAGGTGGACTTAAAATAATGAATCCAAAATCCCCACAACTGTTTGGACTTACCAAAATACACAAACAAGACAACCCCCTCAGACCGGTCGTATCGTACGTGGATGCTCCCTGTTATTTATTATCAAAATATGCGAATAATATGTTCTATAAAATTACAAAATACAAACCAGCGAATAGTGCCGTAAACTCAATTGATTTTTGCAAAAAATTAAAAAACCAACCAATATTGAATAACTCATCTTTAGTGTCTTTCGACGTAAAAAGTCTATTCACCAATATACCAATAGAAGAGTCTCTCGAACACCTAAAAAAGATACTGGAAGACAAATGTGACGATGAAATCTTGAGACAAGATATCTTCACTGTCATCAAGGTATGCATTAAACAAAGTACCTTCTGTTTCTACCAACAGATAAATGGATTACCGATGGGAAACCCGCTATCGCCACTATTGGCAGATATTTTTATGGATAACTTCGAGCAAAATATACTACTATCTTCAAATCCACTCATTAAGAAAATAAACTACTATTACAGATACGTTAACGACATATTCTTTGTTTTCTCAGGATCACAACGTCAAATTAAAATTCTCTTAAATTATTTTAACTCGCAACATCCTAAAATTCAGTTCACTTCTGAAATTGGAGAAAATATACTGAACTTCCTAGATATCACGATTTCAATAGAACAAGGAAATTTTATTTTTAAAATATACCGAAAAGACTCATACACAGACACAGTCATACACGCAGACTCTACACATCCACAAGCACAGAAGATGGCCGCATTTAATTCAATGATTCATAGATTAATCTCCATACCATTGTCACCAGAGGGCTATAAGACGGAAGTGAAAACAATTCTCAAAATCGCAACTAATAACGGGTACAAAGAAAATACAATAATAAATAAAATTAAAAAGAAAGAAAAAGATACACTAATTCAAAAATACATATACTACAAGCCAAAAGAAAACATGAACGCAGAAAAACCGTGGAGAAGAATTTTATATACAGGAAAACTCACCACAGACCTTCTTAATTTATGTGAAGATAGAAAGTTCAGACCCGCGTTCTACACAAACAACACCATTAAGAAATACATTTTCAATAATAAAACTAAAACAGAACATCTAGATAATAGTGGGGTTTATAAAATTAACTGTGGGAACTGCCAATCATGCTATATAGGACAAACCGGAAGAAAAATAAAAACGCGAATAGATGAACATTTTAAAGGGATAAAAAATTTCAATATTAATTCAGAGATGGCAGACCATGTGAGATCAGAGGGACATCACTTCAAGTATGATAACGTGGAGGTGTTGCATGTATGCAAAAAAGGAAAGAAATTGGACATTTTGGAAAATATAGAAATTCATCGAAATAATGATAAGACCTTAAACATACAAACACCACTTATTACATCCCCCCTTCTTACCATACTAGCCCCTCCCAGCAACCACTTTCACTTTCCGCCTGCCCCTCCCCCACTCCTGACAACTCCCGCCCCTATGTAGTAGATAAAATGTCTTCTAGTCTTAAGTTAGTATATTACTGAAGATGATGCAGTAAGCATCGAAAACGTTTTAATTAATCTATTTAATTAAACTGTCATTGTGTGAAGTAAACAACGTTGTGTTCTATTCATAGTTATTTACAATGAACTTCCACAAAGTTAATCACGAAAATTTCGAAATATTAGAGAAGAAATGTGGAATATTTTTTCAGTCAGGAATATGTATGTAAAATTTGGGTCTAATCAGTCAAGCGGTGTAGATTTGTACAGAAAATATATCTGGGGGAGGTGATGGGTTAGAGGGGGAAGGAGAAATGTTGCCTATGTTACCTGCCGGGTCCTAAATAATAAGTTTCCAAAATTTGTGTCCAATCGGTCGAACGGTACAGATTTGTATCGAAAATATATCAGTGCGAGGGGGGGAAGGGGTAAAAGAATAGGGGAAAATGTCGTCTATGTTACCCGCCGGGTCCTAAAGCATAAGTATGCAAAATTTGAATCGAATAGGACAAACGGTGTAGATTTGTTTAGAGAACAGACATTGAGTTTTATAGGTATAGATATAGCTCAATCTCTTCCAAAAACTTTTTTAAAATTACAGTTAAAAGCAAAGACGGCAATATACTTGTAGTGTAAAAAGCAAAGGCAGCAATATCCACATCAACAAATCAACTCACAAGGATGTGTCACGTGACAAAATGGCCGCCTCATTCTAAAGTTAGAGTTGATATCAATTTTACACTGAAACATCATTATAAAGACGGTAACATCCAATAATGTAAATAGCAAAAGCAGCAATGTTCACTATTTGGTAGCAAACACAGCAATATCCATATTTAAAATTTAAATATTTATTTTTACACGCATATAAAAGGAAAACTGAGGTTGTTATTGTTTTTAAGAACTTATTATTTCCAATAAGATATAGGTTTCATATAAATTTCCTTGAGTAGTGAGTGACTTTTTAAATTTCTCAGAAACACCTCAGTGGGATGTTACCGCTTTTGCTTTTTTACCCCTCATATTTACTCTGTATTATACAAAATCAAGATCTTTCACTCAAGTCTGAAGAAACTATAACCACCAACCTGAGAATATTATGTAATGATGGTTCAAATTCAAATGAATGCTTATATTCAGAATTTATGAAGTTTTAAATTAATATCCAATCAACTTCCTCCATCCATTAATCTATTACCTGCGCAGTGGTGGTAGTGCTCTGCACAACTGGTGTCGTGGTGGGGGTTGCAACGCTGGTGGTGACGGGCTCTGTTGAAGCATTCTCCGATGTGGCAACGCTGGCGGCACCACTTTTAAGAGAATTATCCACGGCGACAACTCTGGTGGCAGCGATGCTATTAGGAGCACTGTCCACTGTGATGATTCTAGCGCTGGTGACGGAAGAATTGTCAATGGTTATAATTCTAGGCTGGGGCGCACTAACAATCGGAGAACTGCAAGATACCGGCGGTTGTGTAAATTGGCCTGAAATGAAGAGTTAAAAATAAACAGATTATTCATTTCATATTTTCATGTTTAATCTACAACTGAATAGAAATTGGTAATTTCATATATTTATTTAAAATCTTAAGATTGAGAAAAAAATTAATAATCGTATACAGGATGTCTCGTAGCCAGTAGAAAAAACTTCAGGAGAGTCTTTTTCATTTAATTCAGAATACAAAATATTCTTTAATTAAACACACCGGAGATAATAAGCGACATCAAAATTTGGATCCTTTTAACAATATTGCTGGCTAATTAAATATTCAATATATCATGAAAGTAATTTATATTGAATATTAAAGCCTCTGGGGCCAGGCCGCACCCGTGCGCCCTAGCGCGACTGTCTCCAGGGGCCAGGGCGCACCGGTGCGTCCAGAACGTAATTAATTATTTCTCGACGGCCGCGTGTCGAATTTGAAAAATGTGATTTTTTCCCAGTAGAGAAATCCCGTGGTGACCTGTCGTTCCATTTTCAACTCAAAAACATCACGGATTATATTTTAAAACAATAATCAAAACAGAAGTTTTTCTGCCGTCAAAATCGTATAGAATTGTTGTAGATGGCGCCCCGATCGCATGTTGCGCAATCGAAATTCAAATATTCCGCCATTCAAGGTCACGCACAAAGTGCGCAGGAAATACGATTTAATTTTTCCAATTTTCGATTTATTTGTACACGTATACACAAATATATACAATATGTTTTGCGATATTTGTCAGTTTTTGTTGGTTTATTATTCAACTGAATACTAACAGTGACTTATTAACAAAAATACACGCAATTTTGTTGCGTTTATTTGAAATATGTGTGTGTGTGAAAGTGTATCATATTTATGTGTTATGAGTGCGATGTCCCGTCGTGTGCCGTGGCGTGAAACAAAATATACCACACAGAAGAAGATTATTAGGTAGGCATCAAATAATAATAGTAGTGTTGTCTCTAATAAACAAATAAAATATAATAATTATTTTTCGGAAAATGTTGCGCTGGCAACTTTACCGTAATACAAAAAAAGATTTTTTTTACTTAAATGATAAAAAATCATTGCATTTCAACACTTACGATAAAATAATATGAATGTGTGTGTGTTTTTTTATAATATACGCATGTTTTCATGGTTTTTTCGTAAAAATAAAAATCACAAAAAAAAACGTAAATCTCTGGCCTTGACCCATATTTTGAGTGAAATTTTTAGGGCCCTTAACTAGATAAAAATTCATTTGTTTTGATACAAAGTCAAATAAAATGATTATGCAGAAATTTGAAATGTAATGTAATGACATTTGAATTCTTTTGCAAGATTTTTGTCATTTTGTTTGACTTGTATTAAGGCGAATGAATTTTTAATACTCATTATAAGTTACAGTAAAACCTCACTTTTACACTTCTCCAGGGAACAGCAAAAAATTGTATACAATTGAGAAAAATGTAAAAGTGAGGAAATGAAAATTGTATACAAAAATGGGCTTTCGATGAAAGTAAAAATAATTTGATATTACATGTTATTTTCAAAAATGTACATTACATTTTAGATTAATATAATAGATAAGTAACCTCTTTGCATCATACTTCAGGAGTATCTATACTATTAACAACGCTGCCCCAGCGGACCATAATACTAGTACTCGAAGCGTCAAAGATGCTAACTTATCGGAATTTAGCGTCACCTTTGATAACGTCTTTAAACAGCTAACGAGCCTGAAGGTCAGCAAAGGATCTGGGCCCGACGGTGTACCGAATCTCTTCCTAAGGAATTGTGCAGCCGGTCTCTGCGAGCCCATAACGCATATATTCAGCAAATCACTACAGCTTGGAATCTTTCCCTCGGCATGGAAACTCTCGTTCATAAGCCCAATTCACAAATCTGGTACTAGGTCTGAGGTAACTAACTACCGCCCGATATGTATACAAGTTGCTATGTCAAAGCTTTTTGAGAAACTAATTCTTCCTCAACTTACATTTGCATTCAAAAATATAATTACTACAAAGCAGCATGGCTTCTTCGGTGGCAGATCTACAACAACGAATCTGTATCTATACATTAACTACATACTCAATGCTCTGCACCAGGGGGTGGATGTACATGCTATTTACACAGATTTTAGTAAGGCTTTCGACATGGTAGACCACGGAATCCTGATTGACAAGCTCGGTCTGTATGGTGTGAGAGGCACAGCATTAGAGTGGTTCCATTCGTATCTAACTGGCAGATTCCTACAAGTCAGAGTTAATGGATTTATCTCTGAAGAGTATGAAGTATGCTCTGGTGTCCCTCAAGGGTCACATCTTGGTCCGATTCTCTTTAATATTTTCATCAATGACATCGCAGACAATTTACTATCCGATTACCTACTATATGCAGATGACATGAAAATTTTCAGAAGAATCATGAATGACCAAGACTTAGAAATTCTTCAGCACGATCTCAATGAACTCCACAGGTGGTGTACTAAAAACAAACTAATGTTAAATATCGGTAAATGCTCAGTAATGTCATTCTCTAGATCACGAAATCAATATCAGGCTAATTATCTCATTGATGGACATCATCTCCCGATAGTCACCTCGGCAAAGGACCTTTGCGTTATTGTGGACCATAAACTGAATTTCTCAAGCCACGTGGAGAAAGTTGCGTCACAAGCTTTCAAGACTCTTGGTTACATCATTAGAGCTGGGAAGGACTTCAGCAATGTCTACACGCTGGTACGACTATTCGACAGTCTTGTGAGACCGATTTAAGAATACTGTTCTGTCATATGGTCGCCGTATACCAATAAACTAATCAATCAGCTCGAAAGAATACAACGCAAACTATGTAAATGCATCGCCTATCGTACACGATCACCAGGAGATATTGAGACCGTATATAACAGATTTAGAATCAGCAAACTAATCACTCGAAGACAATTGTCTGATCTGACCTTCTTCTACAAATCTGTCAACGGACAGATTGACTCGCCCGAGATCCTGGAACAATTTGGCATTATCACTGCTAGGCCGGATCTAAGAGTGCGTAGATTGTTAGAAACCACTAAATCCACAAAAAGTTACGTGTACAATGGCCCAAGAAATAGGATTGCCAATCTGGTGAATAGCCACTGTGTTGATATCAACTTCTTCGATGAATCATACGTCTCATTCTCATCAGCGGCAAAAAGATTGTTATCACAGTATTAAAATTACCCTCAACCCTATATGATTATACCATGTTGTTACTATGCTAGTATTGTTTTTTTATATATGTGCAATTTTTCTAATCCATTTATTTAAGTCTATTATCTTTGTAAAATCAATGTATATAGCCGATTGGCGTATGAATAAATAAATAAATAAATAAATAAATTATCTTGTACCTGTTTATTATTATTTTCTGTTGCTATTGCTAAAAAAAAGAATAACCCTGTTTCATCATGATGAAATTCATCAGAGTTGTAAATGTTGTTTGGATCGTATTCTACGATCAATTCATGTACATCAGTTTACCTCAAATCATCTACTTGGTTAAGGCGGAACATACAATTTTCAAGCTGTCAAAAGTGGCGATATGCATCGATCGATCATGCTACTTCAATACGAGATCGAGACATGAACAAACGTCATATCAGATAAACCTTGCACAAGCGTATTATTTACACGTCATTATTGCAAGACAGAAAGGTTGCGAGGAAATGAGACAACCATACGGAGTACCGACGTTTAAAATATGTGGGAACGCAAGTCTAGCTCGCGCACTATTATTAGAATTTTAAATGTTTTAAGTCTAGAATTTACAAAAGCGTATTTATATTTCTCCAATAATTTATGTGTTGTAAAAAAATTAATAAACAACAATTTTTCTTATATCACTGTTATTTAAAATAAAAAATTATGTCGCTTAAGCAGATTTAGATATTATTTTGACTTCCGACTGAAATGTCAAAATACCTGTGAATTAAATTTAATTCAAATATTTTTTTATCTAAAATAAACAAAAAACTACTACAACAATATGTATTGAATTAAAAAAAAGCTAAATAATATTAAACTAGTTAAAAAAAAAACTCATTATCTGCGACGAATAGATAGCTTTAGAATATATAACATGGTATTATTTTGAACTATTGTCAAATTTGGCATAAAAACACGTTTTAAAGTGATTTTTTTATGAAAAAGTGTATGGACTACAGAGAAACGTCCGCCTCTCCCGCACGGCATGCGGCATCTGATTCAAAACTGCGCTATTTCTTGATACATTTCACACTTTAGAATTTTTATTTTAAAATAATAATTAACGTATTTTTAATAAAAAATGTATCTTTTTAATAGTGAATTAAGACTCAAAGTGCGAATATAGATACAATATATCGTTTAAAATCATCTTTTTATATGAATAAACAATATTTGAAAAGCACCAAAATCGTAAAAATTTCTAGCATTTTTGAAACATTATAACTTTTATTAATATTGAATATTTCTTAAGTGAAACTCTCTTAATACGTTTTTCAAGGGACCAGCAAATAAAAACTTATTAGGCGTGAAAACATATTAACAGTGATTTCAATATGTTCATAAATTATTTACACTTTCTAATTTTGTGTTTTAATTAAATTTTCGTTTATATAATATGACAATTTAAGGACATTTTATTTTTAAAAAATAAGTAGGTAAATATGTACTTTTGTAAGGTATATACATTTGTAAGGTATTACCTATGTAAATATATAGTACCTGAGGGTCAGAAAACAGTAAAAACCACTAAAACTATAAAAAAATAGCACTGTCAAAATTTTTTAATATTAATCGGTGTATATTGACAAATAGAAAACCTCATGAATACGAAAAAAAAATACAAAAAGCTACCTGTATCTACTTTCCCTGGCTTGGTAAAGATTGCACATTTCTAAAATATAACCATTTGTAAATAATATTCTATTTGACTTCAGTTTAAAAATTTATCCCTTTTGATGATTTCTACATGATTTAGGTGTACATTCAACATACCGCCTTGAGCAACGTCCTTTTATTTGTGATTAATTACGATTTTCTTTATTTTAATTACGTTTGATTTCAGACTACCTTAATATTTTCCCGGGCGCGAAGAAAATTCGTGGTATTTTTTATTACTAAATTAAATTAGATCCATTTTTTGTAACTCATTAAGGTCGGCGCCACACTACCGTATTCCGCGGCGCGGCGGACCGCGCGAAGAACAAACACACATGCGGACAATCTGTCAAATGTGGCGCGTTGCAATCAAAAACACGAGACGTTTTACGTTGACGTAAGTTTCGCAGGCGGGGAACACAAACAGAGGCCGAAATAGGGATAGGTAAATGAAAAAAAATATCGATATTTTAAAAAAGTATTGAAAATAATCGATATATATCGAGAAAAATATATCGATATTATTTTTTCCAAAAATGTAACAAAAGGGTTTCGAAAAGTTCTCGGCGACCAAAAAAAAAAAGGTCGCCGGAAAAAAAATATCGATTTGGCTATATATTTCGATGGTAAATTTAAAAAAAAAAAATGATATTTTTTACCCATCCCTACGCCGAAACGAGCGTTCCGCCGGCGGCGGCGGAACGATTGATGATCCGCGTAGTAGCGGCGTTTCGCGGCGTCAAATACGCGACGGAAGATACACCTAGTGTGACGTCGGCCTTAGAAAACAGTATGAGATATTACGTAATTAATATTGCCGATTGTTCCCTCGAAGAAATACAACCAAAATGAAAACAGATTTGTTTAGGCGAATTTATTTTGCGTCGATGTTGATTAATTTTGAAAAAATTATCGTAAATAATCGCCGGATTTATTAAGTATTATTATATTAGCCTATTCAAATACTACAGGGTTTTTTCAGCGGCTAGAACTTTTGTGACGCCGCCAAACCACTTAATTTTTATTGCGCCCGTTTTTCATTTTTAGGAATGTTGAACAAAATTTCGTCTTCCGAAAAACGTATTATGAAGATTTATTTGTATGAATAAATTGAATTCGGCTATAAATATTTTCACGACTTAGGCGAGAAACGAACGTAAGCGGGAAACGTATTAAGCCTAAAAAAATATGGGAATTGTATGGGACTTTTTCGGGATTGCAGAATTTTAACTTATTTAGTGGGAAACTTATTAAAAGTGAATTTATTAAGCGAGTTTCACTGTATCCTACGTACGGATTCTAGATAATTAAGTAAACTTTATACGTATAAAAAAACATATTATGCTTACATACAAATTTTCAACAAACGAATCTTCGCCCGGGAACATTAAAAACGTTTTTTTGCCGCGGCCTGTGGATTAATGCTTATATTTTTCTTATTTGTTGTAAATAATGTTTAGTTTATTACTTTTATATAAGAATAAAGGTTCTATATAAGTTATCGCCCTAAAAAAATTGCAATCTATCATATAAATTCTGATATAAATGAATAATAAAAACCCACATTTTCGTAAAAAACGCCGAAATATGCATTCGCAGTGAATGTACCGCCTTAAGGTTAACATTTGGGCCCCTATTCTCTAGATAAATTTTAGAGGCCGATAATTTTTTTTGGCGCCTCATTTTCGTATTCTGTAACTGACGTTTCTGTTAAAAATTTGCGGATGCACTTAACTCGGCCGATAAATATCATATTTTTATTGAGCAGGAATATGATGCATTTTAAAACAATTTTAGGGAATAAATTCAAGAAGGTGAAATGTGATATAACAGTAAAAACTAACAAAATAATATAAATAATAAAACCATTTATATTGCACCAATGTGCGCCACGACGCGAGCGAAAACGGCCTCCGCGTCCGCACCTTAATGATTTTCTCACGAGCTGATGGTAAAATGTGGATGTACTTTCATGATACTCCACAACATTTTACAGAAGATGGATCAGAAATATTGAAAATAAAAATACTAACATTGATGTCGCTTATCTCTACAACTGTTGAAATTTCACCCAAAGTGTAAAGAATATTTATCATAATTTTCACTACTTTTAAAGTTTGGATAAATACAATATGTTAAAGAAAAAAAAAGTAGAGAACGTCATTACAAATTTGCAAAAATTATCAACGAAAAAAGTGATTTATAATTTTTTTACTAATAAATATAACAAAAGTGAAAGAAATATAACATTATTTACTGAACCTACCTTGCGGGGACATGCTCTGAACGTTCGCTATATTCATTCCGGCGTGGGAATTCCCCAATAATGTAACGTGAGAAGAAATTAGTTTTGGCGATGACGCCGCGCTATTGTTATTACTGTTGTTGTTAATCTGACAAGCCGACACAATCGGTTCTAATCTGCTGTCAGGAATGCATACCATCTGATTGCTTTTGGTCAATTCTGAATTGCTGTTTGGAGTGTTCATTCCTGATGATACGAAACCTCCGTTGAGCTTTGATCCCTGCTCCTTGTCGGGACTTTTCCCTCCGATGGTGATTTTGCCCCCGGAGATGGATCTGATCTGGCAGATTCCGCCGGATGGTTTTGGGGCGATTTTTTGTACTCTCTGAAGGCTCTCATTGTGCTTGTTGACCGCCCTAAGAATGGTTTTCATTTGGGCCTGGACAAATTGGTTGGGTTTGGCCGCTGGAGGCTTTTCAAGGGATTTGTTTATGTTGTCGTCCCTTATTTCGGCTGGGCTCTTGTATTTTTTCACTATCGTCTTCACAATTTTCGGCGGTGAGTTTTTTCCTTTGGTTTGATCCGTTGCCGTCGCATTTGCTGCGGACGACTTTGGCGATACTGGTTCGTTCGGTTTTAGTTGAAGGGAATTCAATAAATGGTTCTTATCACTTTTTGACTGTTCGCTTTCATCGTAATCCATGGGTTCCTCTTTAATCACGACCGCGTCAGTTTCCTTAGGGGTGTCCTTGGTCGTGGATGAAAGTGGCACCAGCGATTGGCCGGGAGGTGGGGTTTTTTCAGTTGTATTTTTCTCGTGAGTATCTTCTGTGTCGCCATTTTTTCTAGCATCGGTATTTATAATTTTTGCAAAAGACTTGACGGTTATCGCATCTGAGACGGGCTTGTTCTGGTTGACGCTCAAGGTGTTTGATTTTTTCAAAGAATTTAATTTTTCCATTGTTTTGTTTAAATTCAAAGGTGTCGCTTTGGACGTGTGAGATTTGGGTCCCCCGGCTTTGGATGAATTGAGGGCGACATTAGATTTATTTTCAGCGTTCTGCGAATCGACTGAAATTACTCTGGAAATCTTTAAACCCTCATATTTTGAAGACTGCGCCAATATTTTTTCAGTGTTGGTATTTTTGTTCACAATAGGATCCACGGATGAACTTCTGCTAAGAGTTGGTACTTTGACCAAAGAGCAGACGTTGGTAACTTTAATGGCCGCTAGACCCAGCGCTTCCTCCGGCAATGAGGCCACAGACGCATTCAGCAAATTGATTTGCGGTTTTGGTGTATTATTTTGATTGGTCGGTTTCTCAGAAACCTTGTCATCCAAATCATTTGCAACAATCTGACTGGCACTCGTTGACTGTTCTTTACATGCCGTTACATCAGAGTCGGGATCCATGGGCTTCACCAGCACAACGGGCACACTTTTCACAATTTGACTGAAAGTATTTTTGTTAGCGCTGAACTCATTTTTGGCGACGGCAGCTCTGTACTCCATCATGACTTTTGAGTCTGTCGACTTGACCCGGCTCCTCATGGCGAAAGGTTTGGGTGCAGCGTCACCTTCGTCGGGAGTTGTTTTAGTTTTTTTGATATCCGAAACCTGGAAAAACCCAGAGTATTCCGAGAGGGTCCGTCTTTTTCTTTTGCCGGGTTTTTCTAACGGGGACTGTCTTCTGGTCGTGTCATTTTGTGGGGAATTCGGCGTATTTAGTGTTTTAGTAGCACTGTTCATTGCGTCGACCGAAACATCGTTTGAATGATTTGAATGGCCCTCTTCCTTGCTGTCACACTCAATTCGGGAAGCATTTTCATTTACACCATCCTCATTCAAAGTCTCGTCTCTAGGATTCCCTTCATCAATCATAAGATCTTCATCCTCGGTTTCATATCTGTAAATTTAATTTAAGTATTAATAAATTGAAAATTAATTTATAATCCGCTCGTCAGTCACGTGTCAGTCAGTCACATTGAAAAAGAAACACCACAAGGAAAAATGCACTTTAATTATTTTCTGCTTAAAAATATTATTCCTAATTATTAATTCTAGTTAAACTACTTTGTATTAATCACTTAAGGCTGGACAGCCGTTTCGTAAACATGCGAATCTGTCAAATTACGTGGATAGATCATGTACTTTCAAGCCGTGCCTGAGATGTCATCTGAGCGTAAATCAAATAAAACTTGCACTTTCGTCACATATTTATGGTTACGTTGCTAAAACAGTAAGGTTTTGATAGAAAGAGATGGTCATATATTCTTCGCTTTCGTCGGCGTCAGGCATCCTCACAGAAGTATTTCATCTGTCAAAATATTTACTTATTTAACTTTTGACAAATGATTTTATATTATTTGAGTTGACTTATTATTTTCCGTAAATAATTTAAGAATCATATTAATAATTTTGAACTCCTTTTTAAATCAATGCATATCGTAATATGACAATATAAAACAATTACCTAGCCCCACGTGCGTACTGCGGATATCAAAATGTATTATTTAAACTTTCGACAAATTCCTGTATTTTATTTACGTCCAATTATTACTTACTGTATAGAATTTAAAAAACATATTAATAATTCTGAAATAATTTTCAAATCTTAATGTATACCGTAATATAAATGAAAAATAATTACGCCAACGCGCATGCCCACGGCGCGTACAGTCCGTATTTTGACTTATCTAAGTGAGATTCTGAACTTTGTTGAAATTGGGCTAATAGTGAAACTGACATGTGACACATGTTCAAAGTGTAAAAAGGATGAAACCGTTCGAAAATCCAAATAAAACCTTAATATATGGGAGATATCAATTGCTTTTGAGCGTATTACATAATAATAATTCATATAAATTTCAAATTTGGCATAGAAGTACGATTAATAGTGAAATAAATGACGAGGAATATTCGGCCACATAAACACGTCTGACCTCTGCCGCGGCCAGACGAGACATGAAAGGCATTTTGACATATAGGATGTCGTTGTTCATACTTTAGAATTTTTATTTTAAAATAATAATTAACGTGTTTTTAATAAAAAATGTAGCTTTTCAATAGTGAATGAAGACTCAAAGTGCGAATATAGATACAATATATCGTTTGAAATCATATTTTTATATG
>JADDOH010008111.1:0-100256 GCA_016648135.1 Agrypnia vestita
TTTAAACCTGGTGTAGTTAATTTGTCATAGAATCAACAACATCGAAGATCGAACACAAAACAGACGAAAGTATTGAAACCCGCGGGCAATGAATATTTCAATAGTGTATTGCGAGCATCGCTAATGTCCGTAATAAATACTACAGATTTATCTTTCACCGCCGAGCGGTCTACCGTTCAACATGCACATGTAATCATTTTCAGATTCGACATAATATTCCTTCGCTCCTGAACCATAAGGTTGCTTTTTCCTCGAGGTGTATAAACGACTTGTCATTTTGTGAATCTGGAGCCCGGGGTATAATTTATCTCAGTCGCGTTCGGCTGGGGGACGTGATGAATGTTTCCTTTTTTAAATGTTCGGGAATGTTCGGCGGGCCTCGGGACGGCTCGGGAAGCGGCTTTGGAGAAGCCGACTATACCCGAATGATTGATTTTTTTGGACGTATTTCAGAAGATTTTTAACATAATACACGTTTTATCGGAGGCTTCGCGGGAAAAATGTCGAGAAATTGTGTTTCACAAAATGAGCGTAACTTTTTATAATAAGTTCGCGGGTGGGATGTAATATATATTTCAACAAGGAATAAATATTTCCATAAAACACATGAACGCCACGTGAACTCGCATAAATTTAGACCTAAATGATTTGTGTACAAGATGAGGCGTGCTGAATCAGAAAACATAGAGGCAATCGCATCCCTGTTTGAGGGAAGTAGTGTTTGTGTAAGAATTAATGGGGCATTCACATCAAACAGGGCTGCTTAATGTTATCATAGATTTTCAACTTGTACATAAATAATTGAAAATATGTGTGGGAATTAAGTTGTTGATGCAGAGTGAACTTCTAATGAATCAAAAGCGAGAGAGGCAAAAGGATGACTAAATGTGATAAAATGGTAAATAATTACAACATTGGATAGTTTAAACATCTCTAGTTTCATAAAAATTTAATTACAAGGACATTTTCTACATAAACTGTCGTCCACGAGCATTTAAAGTAAAATTTAATAAAAATTAGCCATTCAAATTTATAAAATTCGAAATTTCACACTTTTTCTATAGCATATAATATATGGTAAATATAATACCTTCACTCGTGGAATATAAAGATTTTTTTAATAGTTGCTACCCAGTTAATTTTATTTCATTTTTGAAATCAGGAAACCAACTACACTGGGAACCGTATTCTCTATTTCAGCCTAATTTGTTACAAAATAATATATATTTTTTAATGAAAACATATTTTAATTGTGAAATTTAGAACATAACTTTGATAAAAGAAAAAAAATTCCCTCAAAAAATATACGTCTCACCGACAGTAACAGTATATTTTGTTGATAGAAAATTTTATATTTATAAGTGATTCAACTAATTCGTTTTTACGAATAAATTTTATAGATTCTTTAAATACGTTTTATTTAATCCCACTCTTACTGGTCCCATCCAGGTAATGAACAGTATTTTAATTGCCATTAAGATTAAAAAAAGTGACTCAAGTCTTATAAGTACTTACGTAGACTATTTTTCCTACTGGCAAGTATATTAACCATCTCCCACTAACTATATAGTATTGCAACAGAAAGAATTCGGTTCAAACTGTTAACGCTGACGTTTTTCGATAATCGTTATACTAGAAATTCTATAAATATCTAAAAGAATATAGAATATATTATACTCTCTCAACTCAACTCAAAATAAAATATCTGACACTATAACGTTCATAATTTAATTCACATTGTCTTCTTAAATCAATACTACATCATTTTATATTAGCTAGTGTAAATCTTATTTTCTTGGTGAATGCGACTATTTCGTATGAGATATGAAGCTTTGAAATATCTAATTAATTGTTAAAATTCAAGGAAGGTACCATATACATAACTGGATGACGTTCCACTCGCTAAAGTCGATTCAATAAAGGATATGGGCATCATGCTAGATTCTAAGCACAATTTTAGAAACCACTTTGATAATATCATAAACAAAGAGTATACTGTGTTGGGATTTATCACCAGAATTACTCACGACTTTAAAAATACTCAATGTTTAAAAATTCTCTATACATCACTAGTACGAAGTATATTGGAATATTCGTCAATTATTTGCTCACCTTATTATATAACACATGTTGCAAGAATCGAAAGGGTGCAGAAAAAGTTTCTGCGTATTTTGTCATACAAAGCTGGTCAACACAATAACCTTCACAGCTACGAAGTTCGACTTTCAAGATGCACAAACTTGAGTCCCGACAGAAAATATCCGATCTATACAATATCTATACAAGATTCTCAGTGCCGCTATTGATTCTCTTCCTCCATCTGACATAAATTTGCATGTTAAACCCCGTATAAGAAACCCGGAATTCTTTAGAATAAGCCAGCACACTAACAATGTTGGTTACTTTTCTCCCATCACAAGATTGTGTCGCACATATAATACGTATTGTGCTGACCCAAACATTGATGCTGATATTCTCGCAGATACCTTATCACCGTTCAAAAATTCACTCATACACAACATTCATTTTCTAAACGATTACCTGAGCCTATTGATCTATTAAATCAATTATTTATTTACATATTCTTATGTGATCACACTACATTCAAACACTTAATATATAATACACATAAATGTGCACGTAAACTATACGTAAATGTAAAAATACTTGTTTCTATAGCGTGTCTAAGACACTTGTAATTGGGATAATGTTTTATTTTCTTAGAGTATCATGTACCCATTATCCTGTTAGTGTCTCTAATAAATATATAAAAAATATATTGTTTGCTCCACATTTTACAACACGAAAAAATATTTTAAAGAGTGCGTTGATATCGACGGCTCCTACGTATAATATCGTAACCCACAAATCGACGATTTTTAGTTTTTTGTGTATTTCATATGTATTTAATTATATCTTTATTTTCAAGAAAGACAAAAAAATATTTTGCAATAAATAACGTTTTTTTCGGACGTATTTTATCGTATCTCAAACAATCACATATTTTTTACGAAGTATACTATCGTATGTAACACTTACGATAATTTGCGTTGGAAAATAACATAAGATAATTTTATCGTATGTAACACTTACGATAACATACGTTGGAAAATAACATAAGATAATTATCGTATGTAACGCTTACGATAATATGCGTGAGAAAATAACATAAAAAATTATCGTATGTAACACTTGCGTTATTTTACGTCGCGTCTTTTCCGAAGTATAATATCGTATGTGCATTTCTACAAAAACCTTGAATAATTTCGACTTTTTATGAAACTACAGTATAAAGTAAAATATAGAAACGAAATTTCAAAAAAATTGGGCAATATTTAGATTTATACCGGACGAAAATATGTTCAAATCCTTCTCCTGTAAAATTGAATTTTGTGGGTTACGATATTATACGTAGGAGCCGTCGATATCTATTGCTTTTTTCGGCTATTTTCTTTCGCGAAAGCAACTTTTTTCGGCGTTTATTATTGCAGTAAAAGGGAATTTGTAATGATTGAACACAATTATACAAATCGCGAAGCCCTATCCCTAGTTTAGCAAAGCTAGTTGTTAATAAGATTAATTAATCTAATGCACTTTTTACTGATAGTATGACTGCTAGAGCCATGACTGCTCCACAATAATTATCATCGCGTAGTCGGAAACGTCAGCGGCCGAGCCGGCCGCCGCAAATATGTCACCAGTCGGTCTCGGGCCAATTACCGACCTACCTTGACGTGGTCTGCCGCTGCGAAGGAAGAAGTGAACCGTAGTAAATTGCAACAATTTCCTTCACAATACCAACTTGTTCCCAGACATATGGCGGCGGTTAGCGCTGCCATCGGAGGCGGGCCCCCCAACAGTCGGTTCTGGAGCGCGATTATTTTTTCATCTTGGAGTTTTCAGACTGCGTAGAACAGATTAGAATAAAAAAGTCATTTAAAAATCCATTCATGCCGGCTGTCACTGAGACACGAAAATATAAAAATGAGGATATAAAATACGAGTGTATAAAGTTTACAAAGTAATTAATCTTATATGAGAAACATGTTTGGAAGTCTATTATACAGATAATTTTCTTTTAAACTATTTTATTTTATTATATTTTATTTTTTTATATTTTTTAAAAGATATTATATCTATACAGGGTTATTTGGAAAACATTAATAACCTCGCAGGACTATACTCCTACCTTGATTGCGAGTCGAAAATGTTCAAGCTATTATGACCTAATATCAATGGTTAAGGAGATATGCGACATCAACGTTTGCATTTTTTTTTCAATATTTCCGACTTATTTTTTGTAAAACGTTGAACTATCATTACAATAACTTATATCGAGTATGAAAAATTCATTCCCTTTAATTCCAGACAAATAAAAAAATAAAAACCTTCGAATTCCAATTGGAAAACATTCCAATTGGAATTTTTTGAGGGTTTTAATGATTTTATTTAACTTGTATTGAAACAAATAAATTTTTCGTAATTGATATTAGTTACTGTAATGATAGTCCAACGTTTTACAAAAAAAAAGTCAGAAATATTGAAAAAAAAATGCAAACTTTGATGTCACATATCTCCATAACTATTCATATTGAGTCATGATAGCTTGAACATTTTCGACTCATAATCAAGGCAGGAGTATAGTCCTGCGAGGTTATTAATGTTTTACGAATAACCCTGTATAATTTATCGATTGAATTGGTGAACATTGCACTGTGTAGAGTGCTCACTTAACCCAGCTCATACAGGTTATAAGCCCTGAGCCATCTTCGATTCGTCTCTGGGAGACTTCTATAATTTATCTTAATCAAATAATAATCCCGCAGTGGAAAAATTCACTAATTGTGGGGTATAAAAGCTAAGGCAGAAATATACAAAAAAATTCAGTCATTGAGGATTATTTTTTTTTTATGTATTGAATTCGGATTTTATAGGAAACAAGACCTATAAATTTGTAGGAAACGTGATTTTAGAATTCGGTACATTTTAAATTAGTAATCCTCGATGACTGCATTCAAAACATATTGTTGTTTATTTTAGAAACTGCATCTTGTTATTTTTTGGATGTAGATATTTTTGGATACTTTGGATAAAAAAACATATTTTTATTTTTTGTGGATATTGAAGATTTTGGGTATTTGGATTTTGGATATTGGATGGATATGCTTTCATACCCCACAATTGTGTTCTCAGAACATACATATAAAGATAGCTTAAAAAGTCATTAAAATAATATCTGTTTGGTATTTGCGCTAAAGAAACCACTAATTAGTCGACCGGAGATGTTTATTCGAAAGTAGTGATGCGTTCCGTTATACAAACATGAAACTCTTAGTCCAATATATTGTGCAATGTGCCATTGACGTAGTGATTATGTGATATCAATACAGTCCAGGAATGGAAGCGAAGGAGAGACCCTGTTTATGTCGGAGTACTGTGAGCTCATTTTCATATTTCCCGAGTTCTGGCGCTTAGTTGTTCATTCAAAAATATCAATCAATTCAAACGTACAGGTCGATTTTTTGGTCATGGCACTTCTAGAAAGTATTATACATTAATAGTCGTCAATGAGTGCGTTATCGCTATCGATGCGAAAAAGAGACAAAGTTAATGACCGTTTCGCGCTGGATAGTTATGCAAGTATTGACACATAGTATTGATAAGTAAATTTAACACATTGATGATAATAATTATTCATCCATGTTTAAAACTTAATTTTCTTGGCGGTTATCGCGATCAAATCGTCAAACATATAAAAATAGTTATAATAATTAAATTTTATGACTGGCAACCAATTCCCGCGAAACTTGGTACTGTTTTAATTAAAATCTTATAATTTTTTAATGCACATCAACTTTTTTTAAAAGTTTTTATTTTATTCCTTCATCCTGGCCGTACTCAACCGCTGCATAGCCGCGAATCGAATTCTAATTATATATTTTTTTATGTATAGTGCGCCACGTAAAAGGAAGCATATAAAGCATCCGCGTGTAGCCCCATCGCGCATCACTTCTCGCTTATTGTACATCAAACGTTACCTACCTCATTCACCACTGATGTTCGGTTTGTCAGTTGTCAAAACAGGGATCTCCTCGGCAACACTTAAATGGATTAAATGTAGATAATTTAATGCGTTTTGTCTGTCTAATTTTTCAGAATAAATAGTTGTATTTATGGTGTTACGTAATTTTTGCGCGCACATGTAGTCTCGCTGTGAAATCGTTGTGGACGCGGGTTTATGTTTTTGCCTCTTTCTACCAATCTCGAGCTGATCTCCAAGCTTATCTCCAACTTCTTTTTCTTCTTTTTTGCGTGTCCGAGCGTGGATAAAAAGTTATATTCTTGAAACGCATACTCTTCCACAACTAGTGCACTTTCATCAGGCGGGGATTGCATTCGGTTTCTGAGAGATGGATCTTCTTTCCTTTTCATTTTCTTCTTCTCTCCGAAATTATATCAGCTCCACTCCGTTCGCTTTATTGACGCCATCGTTCTCGGTTAAGGGCAGAGATTTCTCAGTTTTCAGGATGTATCCCACATCTGCTCAGATTCAGAAAGCCTTTGTATTTTTTTCGGCCCACCATGTCAATTTTTGCCATGTCATAGCTGCGAAAATAAGAAGGAGGATAAATCCAGGTGGCTAAAGCTTTACAAGAGTTATATGGCCATCAGAAGTACGTAAGTAATCTTTTTCGAGCACCTGTTATGTATTTTCTCGAGTGACTTTAGGGAACGGCTGCGTAACACCCATGACAGAGAGCGTCCATAAACTACGTGGCTTGTTTCAGAGAGGGAGGGTTAGGTTGAATGCTACGTTGGACTACGTGAGGGAAGGGGGGGGGGTTAGGGTCGTGCTGCGTAATTTTTCCCTTATTTTATTTTTCACAATAAATTTCATGAATAAATATCATTGTTTTATAATTATTTTATACAATAATAATTTATTTTGTTCTTATCAATTATGAAAATGATCTATTCATTTTACACCCAATAATTTGAAAATATTTTCGCTAAGAGAAACCAGCACAAAATGACTTCTGGAATTAATAGGAAAAAACTACGTACCACTCGGGAGGGAGGGGTTGTCAAATCAAAAGCCACGTTAGGGCTACATGGGGAGAGGGGAGGGTTCAAAACGGAACCACGTGGTTTATGGATGCTCGTATATTAAGATTTCTTGACTCATTTCGCCAACGATTCAGATATGGCAGTTTAAATCATTATGGAAAAGTTTAAGTGGATAGTGTGTAATTTTTAAGTGTTTATGTTTTTTACTTCCTTTCTTTTAACTCGTGGCGTCTGCTTGTTTTCTTGACGAAAAAACTTTGCATCGATTTTTAACCCTTTTCCCGTAATCCAATCTAGCTGAAACTTTGTAAGCAGACAGAAGCAAGCAGAAAAAAATTATAGTATAATTTTGGATTTTTAGAAAATTTAATTGATTTTTTAAAATTGGAAACCATACAAATGTTTGATTACTACCAACAGCCGCCCGACGTCACAGAATATTTAAAATTTGAATTACTCCGTCGGTATATGTAATAGGTACTTCACCACGAATTTCGAAAATTTATGACAATGGTTCACAGATGACAACAAAATTCACAAATATATCAAAATCTTGATTAAATTGACTGACAAATGTTTATCGAATTTAATCTTCAAAGCATGAAGTGTCATATCAAAGCTCAAAAAATCTGACATTTTAGAAATATATTAAATTCTTGTAAGTTTAGTGTTATGTTATATATTTTTAAATTGGAATCATTAAAAAAGATTGATTAGCAACGGCGCGGCAGCCCGATAACGTCGCGGAATATTTTCTAAATTTGAATTACTCCGTCGGTATAATAGGTACATCACTGCGAATTTCGAAAATTTACAAAACAATTGGTTCACAGATGACAGCAAAATTGGGTTTTTTGGGAAAAAATCAAATAATAATTTATTTCTTTTAGATTTCTGCTTAGTTTTGAAGAATTCTACATTACTCAAATCTGATTCTGACTAAATCATTTGACGCTGGAAATTCATAAGGTATGATATTGATGATAATTGAATCTATCAAAATCTTGACATCTCAAAACATCTGACATTTTAGAAATATATTAAGTTTCTGTAAATTTTGTGTTATGTTATATGTGTTAATTCGTCTTTAATTATTATATTTTACAAAGAAAGGGAGTATAATAAAAACTTGGTTATTATGGGTTAGTTTTTTTGTATTTACTTCAAATAAATTTAATAAATCACTGATGAGAACTGACCGTGGAAAATGTCTTTCTAGCATACGACCCATTGTTCTGAACCTCTGGCATTGATTGAAGTTGTGAACATCAGCTTAAAGTGACGTCAAGTGCTCGCCCTCCCCCTTCCCCACCCCCTCCCCAGCCCGCCGGTAATAATAATTCCTCAACACCCCCTTCAGTCTGCTCCCTCCCCTCCGCCCCGCGGCGTTAAACTCTTGCCCCTAGTGCCGTCCAATATACAAAGCTGTCTGCCTACAAGCCGAGACGGTATCACACGGGCGGGATGACTAATTTTTATTATTATTAATATAGTGCATTGGTAAATACACGTGTCTATGCTATATGAACTAGTGATGCAACGAATACTACGTTCACGAATACGAATATCAAGCCTATATTCGGCGAATACGAATAATATAATACGAATAATTCAACAAGGTTATAAATAATACACCACTGTTCTTTTTTTACGAGAGTTCAAAAAGCACAACATTTCTTTTATCCGTTTGTACATTCCCAGCGGTCGAAAATTAGATTAGATTTAATTTGAAGTAATTTTATAAGAGTTAACACTTTTACACACAACGGAAACAATACCTATTTCAAAACAAAAACTACATGAAATGAGCACTTAACCTTATTAATAACCCAACGAAACTAGATGAAAGAACTCGTGTTATGCTGTGAAACAAGTGACAATTGACAACTTGAGAAACAAATCCATTCATTCAATGTTAGGGGAATCCCCGACAATAGAGTGCGTAGGTGTGTTCGGATACACGGTGCACAGACAAATCGTAATTTGCGTTGCGTTCAGTTATAAATAGTTTTTAATATTCGTGATGATATTCGGCGAATACGAATATTCAGTAAATATCTATGTATTCGTTGTATCACAAGTCTGCATACCGCGACTTGCATATTTTTTTAAATATTCTTTTATTTCTCAATCCTATTCTTAGTAAATATTAATTCCTAATAATCTACCTCACTGTGGAGAGATAATCCAAAATAAAAGAGTCGTTGCAATACATATATAGTTGTTAGTTATTTGGAAATTGGATAATAGATATCATACACGAAAGATTACATACACCATCTTCACATTTTTGAAAAACTGTTTTTTGTTTTTATTTTATCTTAGGTATAACTTCAAGTTCTAAGAATAATTTGAGTCATCACTCATTCAAAAATTGGCTGAGTTTTAGCTATTTGAAGCTAGTGAGGAAGGTGAATATTTAAAAAAATTTCATTATTCTTTTGCATTTTTCTAAAAAATTCTCTTTTTTAGATTTTGGATATGATATCTCAAAAACTATTGAGCCGACTTTGTTTAATTTTTTTTTAAATAAATTATAATAATAATATTTATTTTATTTACATACTCTTACATGACCATACTAAATTAATTAATTATTTGCATTAATTAAAATTAAATAGCACGTTCCCAAACAGTAATTGTATGCTGGTATGAGGGGACAGGAAATAAAGTAAAATTAGTGGGTACACATATTAAAAATCAGCACATTGATTTGTTAAACAGTTATCTCCTCCCCACACGAGTCCCTTCAGCTGTTTATTGAATAGTTCTACACTATTTAATTCCTTTATGGAATTGGGGATTCCATTATAGAATCGATCGCAGTGTATAGGAAACCATATCTCTCTCTATTAAGCCATGTATTCACTAGGGGACAAATTGTCCCTCAACAGCATGCGCGGCATAGAGTCTACGTGACGTTGCAACGTCGTGCACTGTTCCGCGACCTCGCGCACAACATAGCGCGGCATTTCTACGTGCCGTGGCAACGTTGCCATGCGCACGATACCCGAGCGTACTCATTGTACCTTCCTCGGAGCGTCAGTACCACGTGGTATGTTTACAAGTGAATGCGCTGTATCTGTCAAGATGACAATTCGGGGAAACGAAATCGTTCTCGAACTCATCGAGCTGTATCGATCGAAGATCGCATAGAATGTCCGTCCTTCTTTCTCTTTGTAGTTAATAATTTCGCATTCTCCTCTTTTTTCTCCTCTTACTTTATAAACTCATTAACATAAACAGATACGCGGCTATCATCATAACCTCATAGGGCGATATATTTCCGTGACGTCTGGAAAACAATAATTATTTGCAAAAAGGACCTTGTTTTTAATAATATTCAATTTACTACAGTAAAACCTCGTTAATTTGAAATTGCGACCCAAAAAAACATTTCGAATTGCGCGGAACCCCGTTTTCGCCAAATGTGATACCGCAGCTGTCATCCATAACCTCATCGGAAGACATTTCCGCGACAAGATATGCGAATCCCGGTGTGTACATGTCAATTGACCGCGTCATTGTCCCCGAAACATGAGCATAGATGTTGATGCGACATGCCGAGCGGAATGTTTCGCGATTTGTCCCCTAGTGAATACATGGCTTTAGTCCGCGGTATATCACTTCTTATATAGTATCTTGTTCTTGTGTGTTGTCTACGTACGTCACTGTTCTGGTAAAGGATGATATTCGTTTCTATTAATTATTATTTATTTTATAAGTCACCTTTATCTGTTCCACACATATCAGATCTTCTAGGTTAAGCATGCCGGTGATTTTGTACAAGTCATTGGTTCTGGTGTATCGATCTAGGTTGAAGATTATTTTAAGGGTTCTGTTTAAAGTTATTTGTATCATAACGTTTCACTTCACGCTTCTTGTACGTTAAGTCCATTGATCATTCACTTTACTTTCGTCAGTTGGGTAAATTTGAATCTCCCCAGTAGTCCTAAAACGAACAAAATTTTTGTAAATAAAATAATTTTGTTTTAACCACATTTTAATTTTGTTGTAAAAATTCAACATTTTTCAACAACAACTCCCTTATTCAGGACAATGAATGTACATGAGTACTTAGAACTGTACATGAGTAATGAATGTTCTGAGTACATATATTAATTATCCTGCATGGCTCCCGAAACATGTTGAATTTTTACAACAAAATTTAAGTGTGGTTAAAACAATGTGTTAATTATTTTATTTATAAAATAGTACCAGAAAGGGAATTAGAAAATTTCAAGGAATATTTTTTTATACCTTCATGCTTTTTGCTCATCATAATTTTCTGAATAAATTTTAGAAGGTGTTTATGATTTTAGATTGTGTTTATACGCATTTGTGAAAAATCACAGGACATAATAATTGCAGGATTTTGAAGCTGAAAATTCATGAACAGAAAACCATTAGTTATTTTTTAAATTGAATATTCGCTTAAACCTAGAACTTAATACATATAATAAAATAATAACATGAAAATGCCAAGACACTGTAATTTCGACCTTTGCGTATTGTTTGAGCTTCGCGCTGACTGCGTGTCACACTCTAATTATCGACAGACAGACGGACAGACAGATAGATAGGCACACAGACAATGGAATTATTATATTTGTTAGATTGCTGTCAAATCGAATTTTTACCACCTCCGTACAGTGATTCATCTCAAATAAATCTTTGAAATATATTCACACTGGCCGTTAAATTTAATTAGTTAAAATTCATAACAAGCGGAATTATTAACACAAAGTATTAATAATTCCGTGTTCGCAAATTTGGGCGCGCTTTGTTTATTTGTTTACTTTTGATACGAACAAATTTGTTAAAATTAATTTATAAAAAAAATGTGGAAAATAATTCACATTTCGACAGTGTAAAACAGACTTCTTGGTCTGCTAAAAGCACAGAGGTACGAGCATTTCAGAAAGAGACGCAACAGTTGATAAGTGCGGGACAGCACTATGCGGGAAAGTTATAATGTTCCCATAAGTGCACATTAAGTTCCATGCGGGCCGATTCTAACTCCACGAAAAGGCTGCAGTTACTAAGTAACGAAGGGTCAGGTTTCGGTGGTAAGTGTTATTAGTAGAATTGTTATTGAAATTTGTCTTTTTACTCGGTGGTTTAAAATTGCAGTCTGGATTAATCTGCAGGGAAAGCCCTTGGGATTGTTAACCGGGCGTTGAAAATCTCGGGGATTAATCTTTTTAAAGAGGGATTCTGTGCGCAGTATCTCAGTACTAATGACGTACTTTACCATGGATTTACAAAACGACGAACTACAGCTGTTAATTATTATAATTGAAGAATTTAGGCAGGTAGATAACTAATTATCCATGTCTAAAGTCACTTTTTATTTGGTAACGCAAAAATTATAGCGAATTAAAATAAATGAAATAAAACTATTTTAAATTTTAAACCAATTTAATAAATTTCTCAACACATTTTAAATAGATACATGATCTTAATACTTAGCATTTAGAAGTACCTACAAATTAGTGTGGTCAAATAAATTTAAATATGGTTTTTACGTAGATTTTTTGTTAATTGACCTAAACCATGTATTTTTAAGTCTACGTGTAAATTAATGGACTGGAATATCTACTTATATCCATTATTTATCATAATAGGCTTGCATGTATTTTATGCTGAATGCTCGTATTAGGGGAGTGGCTGTAACGCGAGTATTTTTCCGGCTTGCAATAGGTACCTACCCACCCGCGCCAGCATCCCCTCTCGTTACCCAGAGCCCGCGAGCGAAGGGATGGAGAATTTTTGCGAGCACGAAAACTAAAGCAAATAGCAAAATTCATTTATCAAGAATCCAATGAGGCCAGTTTTTTTTCAGCGATACCGATAATTAGATGCATGGTAACGTGAGCACGAATGTGATACAAGACGAAGAGGAAGAATTAGACCGCCTTAGATAAAGAATTCCTAATCTCAAAAACCGATGATCATCAATGCACTATTATTTTATTTTTGTATTTGTTACTGAGCTATTTTATTTTAGGTACCTACATACTAGATATTATGTACGTACTCTAATAAAAAATATATTAAGTTTTCTAAAATAATATTATTTAAAAAATGTTTTTTATAGTTTGTTTGGAATTTTCTTTTTCTACTATCTATAATAAAAAAAAATATTTAACCCTCACACCGTTTTCCGCCAGGAGAAGGAGAATGCCTTTAAAAGGGCTATCCTCCAGTAGTATTTTAACCGGTGACACACTAACCGTTATTTTAAATTTGTATCTGATTGCGTCGATGATTGGCAACCTGGCAACTGGCAACCATCGGTACTAGGCAACAGTCATATTTATCTTAGCTAACAATCATCGATATAATTAGATACAAATCCCAAATAACTGTACCGAAAATAACCTATCCTCCAGTATTTGGTTTATCCGATCGTGCCAGGTCTTTCGCGCACGCCCTCTATTTCTGCTGTCTTCTACACTCACCTCATGTTATTCTTTAACAAGTTCGTTTGTACCACCAAACGATCTCAGCTTAATAATAATCTTATATTCAAGACAATTCTTGAGCAACTTACACAAGGAACAAAAATTATATAATGTCGATCTTCTGTCGTTCTTTTTACTCCCTTTCTTTTAACTCGTAGCGTCTGCTTACTTGTCTGTCGAAAAAAAATTGGATGGATTTTTAACCCTTTTCCCGTGATCCAATCGAGCTGAAACTTTGCAGGCAGACTCGTGGCGACGATAAAAATGATATAACAAATTTTCGTTTAAAAAATAATTTTGGATTTTTCGAAATTTTTTATTACTCCCTTTCGTAGCGTCGCCCGACTCAAGCCCAACGCGTGGGGTAAGCGCCAAACCTGTTTAAACTAGTAAATGAGAAAGGGAGTATAATAAAAACTTGTATTTTATGGGTTAGTTTTATTTCAATAAAAAATAATAATAAATCAAGCGTTGAATGCGATTTGCCAACTGTGCCCATTGAGAAAAAAAATTGATACGATTATAATTCATACACTCAAAAACAAACTGTGAACTTAAACCTTCACGTCCGTGTAAACTTGAATATTTCGAAATAAACTATCGTCATTCTATGAAACAGATTTCTTTTCGCAACATTCCAGGTTGATCATTACTGTTGTTGAGAATAGCCCTCATCATATGTGGGTTTAAAAGCGAAGACAGTAATATCAAAAAATTTAAAAAAATGTTTTGTTTGCAGCTACCGAGGATTACCTAGATACTAATTTAGAATATGCTGAATTATAGATTGTATGTATCTATCCCTTCCAAAATCTAGTTTCCTATAAATATTTAGGCTATATTTCCCATTAAATCTCTAAGGCCGGGCTGTATCGAGTTGAATCAAAGTAAAAGTTTGTTTAATGCATAGACTTTTACTGAAACGGGTTGTTTAATTGGTAAAGAACGCAAAAATCTATGCTTTAAACGAACTTTTATTTAATTCCAACTTGATACAGCCGGGCCTTATTCAGTACATTCTAAATTAATAATCCTCAATGACTGCATACAATTTTTTTTTTGATTTCGCCTTTGCTTTTATAACCCATATAAATATGATGTTTATCATAAATGTTGAAGACGGCAGGAAACGAACATGCCTTGAGAAATACATATACGACATAAATATTGAAATATAGAAATATATACATGACATAAATATAGAAAGATATGAAAGTAAGTAAACCGATGATGAAATATGATCCTGTTATAACTTATTGTAATCGGTATACATGAATAGTTAATGAAGTTTATCTATTTCTCACGCAACACGTTATAGATACAAGAAAACTCAATTATGATTTGCAACCCACCCATAAAAAACAAATAAATTTTAAGTAAGGCACGCGAAACCCGAGATCCCCGGAAATACCGACCTCAGTGGCAGATTGCTAAGAAAATTATAAAATGGAATGACGACCATAAACGGACGTGTATGTAATTCGACAGAAAGTTACTCTCTCTCTGTTGAGCTTTCCTTACCACCGTACATCATTTCTCATTTAAGCAGGAATATTTATTTTATTATTTATAGGATTGTCGAAGCGGACACAAAGTGACATCTAGCTACGATAGTGAAGCACCACTTCGTAACGACAGCAGAGCACGGATAACGCTGGACTCATGGACGCGGAATCCACTGTTGAAAGAATCGAATGGTTAAGTACCTACATTCTTGTCTCAGTTCTTCTCATTCCTATTTGTTAATTCAAGTTGAGTATCGTGTCATCCAGAATACGAATTATGAACTAAAGTATGGAGCCGTTCGACATTCAGCGGGTCTTGTTAATATGGTAGTCCATGGAGAAGTGGAGCATTACCCAAATACAGTGTCCTGTATCGTGGATGACTTCACATCTCTAGAGAGGAGCGATCACCAGACTTTCGTTATAGGATCAATCCTGATTCTTTTCTGTAGATGTTCACTATAGTAGGTAAGAAATCACCAGACTTTCGTTATAGGATCAATCCTGATTCTTTTCTGTAGATGTTCACTATAGTAGGTAAGAAATCACCAGACTTTCGTTATAGGATCAATCCTGATTCTTTTCTGTAGATGTTCACTATAGTAGGTAAGAAATCACCAGACTTTCGTTATAGGATCAATCCTGATTCTTTTCTGTAGCTGTTCACTATAGTAGGTAAGAAATTTTGGATAGTATGACATTTGAATTTGGGCGATTTTTACAGACAATAATAAGTAATAAAGGTACAAATAAATGTGTAAGTAAAACCTTAAAATATAAGATATCCTTCAATATTGTTAAATAGTAGCTCGAATAAAATAAATAAAATTCAGATTTGTTACTGTAACGCATGTGACACGATTATTTATAGAGCTTCAAAACGTCTGGCGAAGAAATGACCTGCGAAAAGAGTCTGGCAATGATTAATATGAGCATATAGTACTGTCCCGTTGAACATATTAAAAAATCAGTTTTTTTATTTTTAAGTTTCTGCCAAAATCCCCCGAACTCAAATGTCATAATATCTAAACTTACCCAGTATAGTGTGCATGAGAGAAAATATTTCAGGTTTGATACTATAAACGATCGCTGGCTCTTAGTCTACTGTATAACACATAATGGTGGCTGCCGACCACGGATTTAGGCTTGAAGAGAGTGACAACCAGTCGCACGTGTGGGCAGCGACATTATGGCAGCTTCATTACTATGGTGCCTATGGTCCTATGGTGCGCATCAGATTCAGGCATTGGCCAAACACCGGGTGCAATTTGAATCAAAATAAGACATTATGCGAAACGCGACGGGCCAGGTGAACACCATTCCAAAGATCCAGAAGTTTTTTTTAACAAAGGCGGACCACTAGGAGAAATATGTGGATATCTACCAAGGGGACTACTTTGTAGGAGATACGAGATTTCTTGTATATTATCATATAAATAAAGTGACAGGAATATTCTGGATAGTATATTTATTTCGCTTTTTTCTTTAACCCAAATACATTTTCTTTTTCAACTTACAACTCGTGCATCAATGTTCTGACTGCACGAGCCTGGTGGCTGTGATGTTGAAGTTAAGATCATTGTAAAAATGCAATATCAAAACTGGATCCAATGTCGTGATTGTATTTTAACCGGTTACCACACTAACTGTTATTTGAGTTTGTATCTGATTTCGTCGATAATTGGAAACTGATTTCTTGCAGTTCGACGAACAACCATCGCTACTACACAACAATTACCTATAACTTAGTTATCAATCATTGATACAATCAGGTACAAATTCTAAATAACTGTACCGAAAATGACGGTTTAACCATCACTAATCCAATGTAAAAAAGATCATAACCACAAAATGCGTCAGTCTCTTGTTTTATCCATATGCTTCTTAGCATTGGGAACACGGTTCCGTAGGTACGATTCCTTTGAAATGTGTTGATAGAAGCGAGTGCTTAAAATCACTTGGCCTTAATCTTATTGTAAGTAATTCGGACGCAACGCCTTTACAGAAGCTAGGGTGTTCTCCGACTTGATAGCCGATCGATCAGATACTAGCTTTTCTTTGGAACAGCTATACCAATTGCAAAGAAAAGTAGAGCAACATCATCGAGGACATCAGAGAAGAAAGGTCCTTCTGATGACAACGTATCTCCAAAGAGTCTTCGCCGCATGAAAATCCTAAGAAAAGTTCATCGTATTCACGAACGATGGAGATATTAAACATAATACAAATAATGATTAGAACTGTCGATTGCCAGCCACTTGGTATTCTGTGTTGGAGTCAGTTCTCAAAGTTTAACTCACGACTCAAACATTATCAGCACGAATATCTTGTCGTCGGCAACACAGTACTTGATGGGTTCTCGGTACCAAAAGCTGTGGACTTAACCACATCAGATGTATTATACGACACATATGTGGGACGTACAGGACTTAGCACCGTGGTGTGGTATGTTGGCAGGCAGTTGACGTGTGCCACCTGTATTCAGTCCTCGGCGATACCTCGAGGTCCATGGTGAAACAAGTCTTCTTCAATTACTTACATTACTATAATTGGAAAACTGAGATTCATGAAGCTGCGTGGAGTTTTGAATTTATGTATCGGTTTTCTGATTTTGGAGCTTGAACATTCCTCCTTCTCTTTTATTCCTTAAATACAATATTTAAAAGTATTACTCTAATATATAGTCTTTTTTGTGTTTGTGTTTTATTTCTTACGTGCAATATATAAATTTTATTTCTAATATGTTTAAACTTAAAAAAAAAAAACTGTACAGATAGTTGCTTCAGAACATACCTCGTCTAGTGAAGCAACTACCTTAATTTAAATATCTTCAAATAAATAAATATAAATAAATTATTGCAAAATGACGTTTATTTTTAGATGACTTGGATAAACTTCACTAAACATCACCAAGAAAGACAAAGTATATTTGTCTTTAATGTTAATACTTAGATTTTTAATGTTCGTAGATAAACGTTGTATCCTGACGAAGGGACCATCGACTCCGAAACATGTTGATAATTCAATAAATTAGTGATTCATTTATACAAAGTGTTTTCTTATTAATATATAATTATGTAAACATCTAAGGCCCTGAATTGGATTAACGAACTAGAAATCCAAACACAAAAATAATAGAGAAAGAAAACAAAAAGGTAAAGGACCAGACAGAAAAAAGAAAAATACATAACTATTAACTGCTAACATATAGGTAGGTGTCTACACGGTATTAGGGATGAAAATTCCTTTTAATTTGTGAATCACCGTGTGACGCACAAAGATCTATTGTATAATTTAAAGATATAATTAGTGTAATGAGGGAGACATTAAGAAAAGCATTACCACACAGGCTTGAATACCGGTAATCGAACCCAAAGCCCTCGGTGTGGGGAGCCAATGACATACCCACTGGGCCACGGGGGCCGAGGGCCGAGGGAGGTTGACCACATTACCACGAAGGCGAAAGATATTAAGGAGCATGAATAAATCAAAATAACTTATTACAACTCTCAAACAAAGGAAAACTGCGTGCTTCGGACATATTCGCCGCAATGAGAAATATGATTTACAATTAGCTATTAACGAGTAGCTTGTTGGTGTAGTGTTATAACTCTTGCCTAGTGTTCCAACCAATGGCCGGTGGTACGAGCTCCGTTCCAGGACACAAGCAAATAAGTCTTATTTTCATAGCACAAGCGTTAAGCTTTATTTAAAAATAATAAGAATATTGACACACGTACCTACACCGTTTTATGTCATATCTCTTTTTTTAACCACGCTTACTAAATAATAAAAAATAAATTTTCCAAGGCACTACGAAGAGACTAAACCAAGAACTAATCCGTTAAATCGAGGCGTTTGAGATGTGGCCCTATTGACGCATATTAAAAGTTTACTGGATGGACAGAGTGACGAATGTTGAAGTCCTCCGGCGTATGGAAAAAGACCGAGAAATGCTGCGGACTATCAAGATAAGAAATCTTGAGTATCTCGGACACGTTATGAGAGGACCCAAATATGGTCTAAACCAACTTATCATCCAGGGGAAAATAAGTGGTAAAAGAAGCGTAGGAAGACTCATGGCTGCGTAACTTGAGGGACTGGTGCAAGCGTAACTCGACTGTGTTGTTTCGTGCAGCGGTGAATATAGTTGTAATCGCCAATGTGATCGCCAAGCAACGATAGGAGATGACACTATAAGAAGTAGAAGAAGAAGAAGTACAAGTAACTTACCCTCTAATTTGCCTACGATGCATACGGGGTATTAACTCATCTGGGCGGGATATTTTGTTCAAAAACATATGTGCGCAAATGATGTGCAAATTTTTTTGAAGGAGAGAAATGCGTCTGGAAGAAGCTATAGTATTTGGCGCATGTAATAAAATGTTGTTCAGTGTTCGGTCTACCTAAAATCTGGTTTCATATCTGTGCGGACAAATGTTTATAAGTGTGCAGCCGCGCAAGATTGGGTACATTCGTCATGACGTTCATTTAGCGTTCAGTGCCTACCTTAAAAAATGTTTATTTAATGGGTATGTTGAAAACCATCACCAAAATACATCGTGAGTGAGGTAAAGATGTTTAGAATGTATACGACGGGAGCTTTGTTACACCAGAAATAAATCGAAAAAACGTTCGGGAAAACCAAATATTGCTAGATGATATTTTAAGAAATACGGTGAAAGAGAATGAGTGATGCGAGGTTAAGTTTCAGGTCAGAATAAAGTGGTAAGTTATTTAAAAAAGCGAGCAATCGATACCCAGCATTCGCATACCTACCTACTCTGTCATAAACAACGAGAATGTTTATTATTCCTTTGGTAAATTAGAAATTGACACAAGTGCGTGGATCCTATAAAAACCTATAGAATCTGACCAAAACAACACTAGCTAATGTTTTCCACTCCTATTTTGCACTCCACGAAAACACCTCATTCTTTCAGGCACTCCCAACTATTATAGTATGTATAATAGTTGGGAGTGCCTGAAAGAACTTTAATTCCATTTCTTGCATACCACCTAGTCAATAAGTAATAGTAAATAAGTTTTTTTAGCAGTAGGTAAGTTGTTTTGTAAGATAATTATTCTGTGTAAAGCGCCCTTGAGGTGAGTACCTATTCGCGAAAACGGCGCTATATAAATTATCCAAATATTATTATTATTATTATTTGTTAGTTCTTTGACGATCAGCAACCCGCCTCCCGTTCTCCCAAACGAAACGTGCAGTTTACATGAACCCCACTCCATGGAGTATGTTTCTTTAACATAAACAATAATTATCCAGAATCAATAGAAAGACGTCACCTTCCGGTTTCTCTTCTGGGGTATTGCTCCGTGTTTTTAAGACAACCTTTCTGACCGACGTTTCGGATCCCATTGCAGGGTCCATTATCAGGGCTGGTGTGTTGTTGTGAATATACATAGTGCCCCAGAAGGCATAAACTAGAAGAAACGGTCGTGGAAACCTAAAAACCTTCTTAGAAAGAGGTAAATTCGAATACTATAAAAAATATATAAAAAGTATATTCAAAAATTTCCCTTCCCCTCCAATTTCGTAACCGCCACTGGTAATAATCACACTTATTAAAATATTATCAAGTTATTTGATTACCAAATGGCGAATTTCAAACTCGAGAAATCTATTCAGAGTGGGCAGAGTGCGGGTTAATTCAAATGGCGCCAAGGTAACGTGAATTTTTAAGGAAAAACTTTTGTAGATAGGTAGGTACCAATGTGAATATTTTTCGATAAACGTGATGTTATTTTTTAATATAATTCATATAATATTCATTCAATTAGCTTACACTATGGAGCATTTTTAAATATCTCAAAATTAATTAAATTCATGATAAGAAATAAGTCGATTTCGTTAAATATCTAATTATAATGATTTATAGTGATGGTTAAACCGTTATTTTAACTGGTTACCTACTGTTATTTGAGATTTGTATCTAATTGTAAAGACGATTGGTAAGCAAAGCAACTAATTTTCGCAATTCGACGGGCAACCACCGGCATAGGTCTTTTCATATAAGCTTGCAATTGAGTTAGTGTGGGTAGGTACAGTATGTATGTTGCCGGCAAACTTCATGAAATTCTTTGGCTAAGTGGGGGAATGCGCAGAAGACGAAATTTGGGTCTCGTTGGTAGAAAGGTAGATGCGCAAACGTCCCCCCACTACGCCGCAGAATTTCAAGATGTTTGCCGGCTACTGTACCTAATACGCGCATTGTTTCGTTGTGTTAAGTTTACGGATACGGTCCTCTCATATCCGTAAACTTAACACAACGAAAAATGCGCGTAACTATTGTTTTTTTACGTATTTTTATAAAGCCGAGCCCAATCGGATGACTACCTAATTCAATTCCTCAATTATTGAGACTGGTTTACGTGGCCGTGCTAAGTGTTTCATGGACATCCTCTGTTTCTGAAGCCATCAACGCTCGCGTCATAGATCGTCCTTTATCCATCTCCTTATTTCTTCTCTTCATTCGTATTCTTCGTTCCACATCATCAACCACCTAAGTGACCCTTTTTCGATCCAGTTATTGCTTTCTAATAGCGTTCAGAACACTATTCGGTTTATTTACTATTCGCAGTCAGCCTCGGAAAAAATACTCTCTACCTAAAACCGTCACAAATAATTGGGCCACATATCTATCTATTCGGCATATGTCACCAAGGAACTTATTACATCGATTGTTTTAATTTAAGCATCAGCCGTCCGTAACTTCCTATCCAATATCTGATCTCATTCCATTTTCAAAATAAGTACCTATGATTTCAAAATTGTTATTTATGTTTCGTAATAGGTAAAAAAAATACTCATTAGCGTGCTCAAAACTAGCATGCTCTAGCAACTGTACACACTTGCTCGTTATTAGTACCTATGCTTATTTTAAACATGCTCACGAATGAGCATACTCAAAGCTAACAATCAAACTTACATGCTCATTACTGGCATGCTCTTGTCATAGAATAGAGACGCTCTTGTTCAAGTAAACCAATAAATCAAAACAGTTCTCGAGTTTCCATCCGCACATTTTTGATTTTAGTTTTCACATATTTTTTATTGTAAGATTTGAATCAGTCACGTATTTTAATAAAGTTTCATAACCATTAATTACTTCTTGCTATATTATATTTGTAGAGCGGTGGACGAGTATTCCACAGACATTCGTGATTCGTATAATAAGTCACGAAAAGTAATGTTTTATCATCTCCCCAACGCGCCATATTTGTCTGTCTGCCATCTGTCGCGAACTGAGAAGATCGCATCGATAACCGATGCTCGCCGCGAATAAGCAAGCCTGTTCACACATGCTCAAAAGATACCCCTACCACCGCAAATCAATGAGCATGCTCATTACTAGCAGTGTGCGTACACACATGCTACTAAGTACCTAGCATTAGCGCAAGAAGGTCAATACTGCGCATGCTCACGTGCCACTAATGAGCATGTGTATCAGTACCTTTATAGAATTTAATCATTAATTAATGTATACAGCTGGTAGGTATAGGTATGTATACTGAATATAATTAATTAGGTATTTACTTAACCGTCACGCTACCTTACGTACATGTATGTACCTATATGTATATGTACAGGTAAGCATACCTACCTTGGCACTGCTTCCTAATATCAAGTGTAGTGAGTAGGTAGGTACCTGTGTAGGTAATGATCGCGCGCAGGGCATGGTGAGGGTTAATTCGAATCGAGTATTTTTTAAATTTATTACTTACGATGGACAACGTAATTTGTAGACAAATTCATTATTGTTTTATTTGGCAATGTTTTGTTCGGAAGCTGTTGCTAATTTAATAATATTAAAATTAAATAGGAAATTAAAAAACTACACAGATAACACGTGTTATATGTAGTTTTTTTTATTTTAACATGAATATATTTTATTTACCATCATTTTCTCGTTTATACGTTTAACATGAGTTTTTTATATAACATAAATTTTCTTAGTCATAGCATAAGTCATAAGTCATACAAACAGCTCTACATTACGTCGTAACTTGTCCATTCTTCACATTATCGTAGGTATATAGAATTCCCACATGTAAGCGATATCATTTTCACCGCATTCAGCCTACTTTTATTATTTTTCTGCATAATCCTGACTACGCTTACATAATATACTTCTTCTTCTTCTTCTATATCAGCTAAGCAATTGGCTATCGTCGATTGCGTGCTGCTAGGCAGAGGCATGCAGTGAGAACAAGAAGCATGACTTAAACATAAAAGGTAGATAGATATACCTAGGTATTTGGAAAACAAAAAAAGAAATTAAATATGTATTTATCTTGCAGAATATTATGAAATATTAAAATCTGTATAATATTTTATGTTAATTATTGTGATAGGACTATTAGGTATGAGAAATCTATAGGTATAGGTACCTATACATTATTTCGGTTTCTTTTCATAATACCTAGGTAGGTATATGCTTAGGATAAAGTCACGCTTCTTGTTCTCATTGCACGCCCCTGCAGACAAGCTCTACATTACGTCCTAATTTGTCCATTCTACACACTATCGTATATAGATTCCCACACGTACCTATCTACACCACTTCCATCGCATTCAGTCTACTTTTGTTCTTTTTTGCATAATCCAGACTACACTTACATACAAAATCAGTTAAGCATTTGGCAATTGTCGATTGCTTGCTACTAAGCCATGCGGGCGGCTCTACTGGTAGCGACGCGGCTGATAGTGGCTGCTGCGCGGCCATTAGTGTCTACAATTGGCTAACAGCTTTCTTGATCGTTGCACGCAAGACCAGGAAGTATCAGGAGGATAGACATAACGCACTAAAACAAGTCAAAAATTGTGAACTTTTCATGTTTGAATTTCAGCTTTAAAACGCCAATTAATATTTAACTTTCACAACAAACAAAAATATCGCGATCGTAGTGTGTTTGTGTAAGCGTGTTAACATCGCCAACTGGTAGCGTTATATTCGTTAGCGTCGTTTCGGCCGCGAGTTAAGGCTGTGAGAATAGCGTCATCTAGCGTAGCGTAGCGTGAGTGACGGACATTGTTAATCTGGTAGAGTTAGTGACGAACACTGTTACACAGAGATTTATGTATTTTGATGATGATTAGGTACATTAAATCATTTTTCATATTAGATACACACAATGAGACAACTCCGCTTCAAATTATAGTAGTGTCAAAATAACTCAACATGTGTGTAGTGGAATGTTCAGCTTAGTGAAAATTAAAGAGTTAGGTTAGGCTTTTAGATTACATAGCATTGCGTTCGGAATACGGCTCGAGATGAGATATCCCGGTCATCATTTAGATTTACCGTCAGTTGGCCAGGAGGAAGGAGACGAGGTGTTATGGATGCGAGAGCTGGTGTCGGTCCCCCTACGCGGCCGCCACACCCACCCCGCCACATCCCAGGGCGCCCCATGCGCAGGCCGCGGCTCCGGCAATTCGCGCAATGGTCATTACATCGTCATCCCCCCATTTCTTACACTAGCGATCAAAAATGCACGAGGACTAGCGCGAACAGCCACCCCTATTCGCTCGATAATGTGACGCATGCGCCAGCTCGGTCCACTATTGGTCGGACCGCACCCCGCTGACACTCCGCCGACTAAACTAATTTCCAAAACAAAAAGAACAAAACCATTCACAGCTACGACGCTTACATTCCATCCAACTGAAAACGCCCTTTTCAAAAACGTTCCAAAACATTTCGAATTCGTAGCAACACACACAAAACAATAAAATCAATTTCAGTAAAACAACGCATTACTCAAAAAATACTTCTAAACGCGAACATAACATTCATTTAATCAGTCGACATTTTTATCCTTTTGCTTCGGGTGTTAAAATTTACCAGTCCAACTCGTTCAATAACGAGTGTCTAGGGCGAGTATCGCCTCACTACCGCCATCTGTCGGACCGAGAGGGTAGTTTAGCCACGTGGTCGCCGCGCTGACAGAGCGGGAAAAGTTTTGGCGCGCGTTTACCGCGCATGCGCCTTCCCGTCTGCCTCGCGCGCATGTCCGAGGCGATCGATCCTAGAGGGAGACGGCGCTACGGGTATTTTCACATTTTTTTGCTCTTATTCTTTTCAAGACGCCGACCGGCGCGTGGGAGTGAAAGGGAGAACCCTATAAAAACTTGATGTCCTTAACTAATTCTTGTCGATCGTCTTCAAATGTCATAATTGTGCGTGTGCATACACAACAAAATGGTTCTTATTAACACTGAAGATAAAGACTACATTTAATTAATGTGATTGAAATTGATGTGTGATTTTGAAATTGGTGCATCTGTCTAGTCTCACGATTAAGTTGGTCGCTTTACTTTGAGTGCAGGTAGAAGGAAGGAATGTTATTAAAATTTAATGGGATTTGTTTATTGATTTGAAGTAAATTGTACGGGACGTTGGACCCTGTCAACGTTGCTTTTTCCCATATTCGTTTTACTGAGAGACCCTTTAGATTGACTATGACATGTCGTTCAAATTAACCCGCTCTTGCACATTAAAATAATAATCTAACATATACATATATATAATACCTACTACCTAATTAATATTTCAATTATTAACACTAATTATCTAACTAACCATGGAACGCCGCACTTTTCTTTTTCTTTTGTTATTTTTACGTTTTACTTACTTACCTACTAATTTTTTGTACCTGTACTACTTGTTATCTGCCAAAATCCCCCAACTCAAATGTCATAATATCCAAACCTTCTTACCTACTAAGTATATTAACACCTACCACTATGCGGCTGACATATCGGCCACGCGCACGCGCCAGAAGACGTTTCGTCAAACATAGACCGGCAACTGATGCCAATTTGCCGTAGGTATATTGAATTAGTTCACGACCTCTCTTCAAATGCGTTTGTGCGCCGATTAGTTCAATCGCATTTTTATACTGATCATATTTTAGTGTGCATTGTGCTTCCCATACTTCTGTATGGAATGGAGGCTTGGGTACCCTACAGAAGACACGTTAGGAGTCTGGACATGTTTCACCAACAATTCCTTCGCCGCATTCTACAGATCCACTGGAGCGACCATATATCTAACATTACAGTTTAAATATCGGCCAACTGAAGACATGATCGTGGAAGCGATGGTGGAAGCGATCGTGGAAGCGTGGAAGTAAGGTGGACGGGACATGTATTACGCATGGGCGATCGCAGACTTCCGAAGCGGGTCTTGTATGGGGAGATAGTGAGCAGGCGACGAAAAGATATAAAGACTGTCTCCGAGAATCGCCGAGCCTATGTGGAGCACCTGAGAACTGGGAGCAGCTGGTACAAGATCGTGTGAGCTGGAGGAGAGTTTGCTCTCGGGCTGATGGTGTTGCGGCGCGGCGGCCAGACGACTAAGAAATGAGCAGCGAGTCGCAACCATGCGTCAACGGGACCGACCCCTTCCTATGTGAAATATGCGGGAGAGATTGCGCCTCTCGAATATGGCTATTTTCCCATCGCAAAGCTCATGAGAGGCGCAGCAACAACAACTAAGTCAGAATGGCGAGGGATCCTCGATCACGTGGCCCCGCTACAACAAAACAACATTTTACGTATGTGGGTATAGTATGCGTGCATGTCATACAGTCGACTAAAGAGCTGTGCATAACTTAAATTTCTAGGAATTAAATCAAAATTTTATATTCATTTGATATCGCTCAATTCATGAATGTTGGTATGTGGTATCTAAATATTTTAATCAATCGACAATGTAAATATTTTAAATTCAACAATGTAACTACCTAACTAACCATCACGCCGTTTCCCCACAGGAGTAGGCAGAGGGGATTGAACGTCACACTCTTTTATCCTGGCACACCACTTTTGCTTCGGCCACATTCATACATCTTCTCATACACGTTCTACGGTTGTTGCGGCTTTCAGGGCCATCCTCAAATACTTGTAGTACCTGATCGTGCCAGGTATTTCGCGGACGCCCTCTATTCCTGTTGCCTTCAACACTCGCCTCATATATTTTCTTAACCATCCTTTCCTCGTTCATACATTCCACATGACCAAACCATCTCATCACTCCTTTCTTTATTCTATCTACCACACTACAGCCAGCATTGCATTCGTCTTAGTGACCGTATTTCCACCGTATACAATCTACTTTCATTCCTCTTTTGCCAATTCCAGGCTTCACTTCCATACATAAGGGTTGGCACTAGAATGCCATTATGTACCGTAAGGTTTTTGTATTTCTGCACGATTCAAAGAAACACTTTTTGGTCAAACACTAATGAAAGGTAATAGGTACATAGGTATAAGGAAGAGGATAGGTAGGTATACAATTTAATATTAATGAGATAGAGACGGCATCATTCATATTACAGTAGCCAGCAAACATCTTGAAATATTACGGCGTAGTGGGGGAAGTTTGCGCATGTACCATTCCACCAAAGAGACACAAATTTTGTCTTCTGCGCATTCCCCCACTACGTCAAAAAATATCAAGAAGTTTGCCGGCAACTGTAGCTCTGGGTAACAATTATGTTTTATTCCAAGTATGCCCAGGGATACGTACAGAATAGGTTCGTGTTACATCAATATTTTTCTCATTTTCAAACTAAATAAACTTGGTGGTCTCCCGGTCTTACAACTAGACCAAATTGAGCATAGTTTAAAATAATCTACAGATAACACTAGTCTATAATTTGCGCTGTAGGACTAAATACATATTTTATTTTATTCTTACTATGTATAAAATATAAATGGTCTACATATTGAGATGGTTTAACCATGTGAAACGTGCGAGCGAGGAGAGAAAGGTAAGGAAAACATATGAGGCGGGTTTTGAAGGTGACAGAAGCGGAGGGCGTCCGCGAAAGACAATGAGAAAAAGCCAAATACTGAAGGGCGCCCCTGTTAAAAGCTTCAACAACCCAAGAGCGTGCATGAGAAGATGTACGAAGGTGGATGAAGTGGTGTGTCTGGACAGAAGAGTGTGGCGTTCTATCCTCTGAGCCTTACCCAGCGGGAAAACGGTGATGGGTAGTTAGTTACATAGTTAGAAGTAGACGCCATTTTAATAGATGTGTGGATGTAGACGAAAATAATGAAGAGTTATCACATTAGAAACTTGCGGAGTTCTATCCTTTCTGTCATTTCTTGCGGATACAGCGTAGGTATCGGCGTATAACAATTAGCCATATTCTGAAATAAGAAATATTGGTATTTCTGTATCTTGACAGTTATTGTATAACATTATAATGCCGCCAATTTTGACGTTTAAAGTTTGACAGATTTGAAATTTATGTATTCAATCAATTAGAAAGCTCTAAAACGTAAATAAACGTTAAGTTATTCAAAATTATGAATAATGAGTTTTCTAATTGATTGAATTTATTAATTTCAAACCTGTCAAACTTAAAACGTCAAAATTGGCGGCATTACAATGTTATAGAATAACGGTCAAGATACAGAAATAGCAATATTGCTTATTTCAGAACACGGCCGATTGTAGTACTAAAAAAGTTCCAAATTTACCCGCACTTTGGATACAGTCTACGGTTAGAGTGAGGCTTAATTTGGATCGAGCGGACACACCTTGGAGTATTTTTAACACAGCGTAAATTGTGGGAAATTAAAATGATCTCTGGAATGTTGTAATAATTGTTAATTAAAACGAAAAATCCTATTGGCTGACGGATCGTTTCGCGGAGAAAGTGTGAGAGCGAACGGTGTATTTTAAAACAATGTAAATGAGATCGGCAGAATTGCTTTAAAAAAAGTTACAACTAGAACGTAATGACTTCGTCTTTCGATCTCGGGATACTTTATTTTAAATTTTGATCGTTAGTTGCTATTCCGAATATCGTTGCATCATAATTAGTTACCAGTTAGATTAGATAGTTAGTTAGAGTAGTATGATGAGCCGCCTTGGTATCACGATAAAAGTTGTACATTATAGTGTAAGTGTACATATTTCTATATTATAATATGCATGAATAGGTACGCGGCCGATGCGCTGGTATGTTGAGAATGCAACAGAAAATACTGTCTGTCTCGCTAGCACTCGTTTATAACTACCAGCGCCACAAAGTTAAGTTGCACAGCGTTGATAGTGCGATCTATAAGCACATGAATATTCCTGTATAAAAAAATAAGGCGATCAACAAATATTGTTTTGTCATCTTCCGATTTACTCACTCATCAAAGCACAGGCCGTTCTCATCATGGATCCGAATGTTGTGCAGGTATCTCTACTCATTACAGTAGATGAAAATTCAATGCTGATCTTCCAACGGATGATTAAGGTATTTGGAGCCAATAATAAAGGTCTATCGTACCTACAATCAGCAGGTAATTAGACGAAGAATTTGTCTAAGTTAGGATCAAGATAGCATGACTGAGGAGTTCTGGTTCAACGTGTGTAGGTTTTCAGAAAGACCAGTGAAGAAAGCGTTTGAGTAAAACTCATTGGCCGAAGGAGTGTTGAAAGAATATATGTATAATAATACTAAAGGCTTTGTTCTCATATATTATCATCATTTTCATCCCACTGTCCTAGTCGGGGGCCCAAAGACTCGACAGTGTGCTTCCATATTCCCCTGTACCTACTGTGCTGCTCGCATATGAGTTACAGTTGCCTGCAAACTTCTTGAAATTCTTTGGCGTAGTGGGGGAATGCGCAGAAGACAAAATTTGGGTCTCGTTGGTGGAATGGTACATGCGCAAACTTCCCCCCACTACGCCGTAAAATTTCAAAATGTTTGCCGGCTACTGTACTAGTCCAAACCCATTATGTTTTCATATATTTTTTTGTTGTTTCTTCCAGCTTAGACTGGGGCGATCCACCAGTCGTCTTCTTCCTGTATTCGTTCCTCTGGCAGTCCTGCTAAACTCGCAACGTTCCATGCGCCGATTCTCAGCATCTCTTCGGACATGTTGCGCTATGCCAATAGTACTGATAATATTGATACATGAGAACAAACAAAGCCTTTCGGGAGCTGTGGCATGTAAGATTGTGAGGGGCCAGTATCTTTTTTCCGTTTGCTTCGATGCTGGAGGCTGGACTAAGGGTATATCATTGCATCAACTTGGTGCATATGTAACTTGGTATACCTTTCGTATAGGTACAGCGCATATCTTTGCGTCAATCAAACAACCAGTTTTCGCAAAAATCTACGCTTTAAACGAACTATTACTTTAAACCAAGCTAATCAAACCGGTCCTAAGGTGGGTTTCCAGGATGAGAATATTCCTAGTAGATATACTTACTAGAGAAGATTCCTTGCATACTGTAGGTACTATGGTGTTCAGATTCCTGGTTTAACTGGAACTAATGCATCTAGAAAAATAATTAGAGTATCTATTTTATCGGTCATACCTCTACAATAATCGTATCTATTGCATGATCTGTTACAGAAATGCTGTCCATATTGAGAAGAAGTAGGTACACTACTGTAATAATATTGATTTTGACCAAACGAAGAAGAGCTGCTTGACCTGGGCGCGTTCTAACACGTACCACTATAACTTGGCATTCGAGGGAGGGCGTGCCTGTCGCATAACAGAAGTTGTCAGGGTGTAAATTTATTACACAATACATAATGTACAAAATGTCCGGTGACCGGTATCGTATTAAATACAGAAATTTGGTCGGCCAGCACTAAAGAAACCATGCAGTAATGGCGGCCGTTCTATCTGTCAAACTGTCAGACGGTAATATCGGTCCATTATTCGCTTTTTCAGCTTCGCAAAACTTTAATACTTCATTGGCAATTGTTCTTGCACCATCCAGGACTGTTTAGGATGTTTTAGACATAATAATTCAGTGTACCTATATTGAATATGACAAGAATCGTCAAAACGAACAATTTCAAAGTATTGTTGATTTTTTTGACGCTAACGAAACTGATGATAGATATAAAAACTAGCAGATAGCTTTGTTTACATACTAAGATTTCGCTATAATTTTGTTCGTTAGCATTTTGTGAAAAACTAAAGCACATTAAAAAGAATTTCAGAAATTCGAGATCATAGGTCATTTGGATTAACAGAAAAGGTGAGTTCATTTATATTACAATGTGTGGTAATAATGTAAAAAATTATTTGCTCACCTTTTAGATTGATTTTATAATATCTTTTAATGTATAACTATTAACAAATTAATGTAAATCGGTAATTCAAACGTACAAAGTCCGTCATTGTGACGTGTTTTAGATAGTTATGTCTATCCTTCGTCTCATAGTTGCAAGTAGACAGCCATGCCTGCTTTTGCTCATTATTTGGTAGACGTACTTCTGTCTCAGCTTCCTATTTTTCGTCTTCCACAAGTTCTTCCATTATTTAGATACTTTTCTGCCCATTATTCTCTTGTGATTTCGGTGTTATTCCTTTACAGAATGATGATAAATGCTTAGTTTAATCATAAGTATAAAATTAATTTTACGAAAGACTGTGAGTTTGGACACATTCAAAGCATTTTTATGATGACATTTTTATAAGAAACGTCGTTCGTGCATTAAATATGAATTCATTTCAATTCAATGTCAATCCTGATGATGAACTGCCTCTAAATGTCGTTGTAAATGCTCAAACATCACCAAAAATGCTTCATAAATTTGCCTAATATTTCAAATAACGTACGAAAAGTCTGTGTATTAGAATTTGGAACGTAATCATTTCAACTGCGCCACGTTCTGTGCCAAGCGCATTCACTCAACGAGTAGTCTTCACGAGAATAGATCTCAAAACAGTACAAAAAGAAAACAAAAAGATTATATAGTAAATACGTGATGTTGAAACTTATAGAAGGTAAATGATATAACTTTTTACCTAAGTTGTATATTTTAAGCCGCGTTAGTTGTTTCACGGGGACCGGTCGACGGTTTCGCCGGGGAATGAAGTCGGGAGAGAAGAGGGGAATATTTTTTTGTTCTTGAAAAAGCGGCGCAGGCGTTTGGGCGAGGGGAAGGGGGAAGGCCGAGGGGTGCGGAGAGAGAGATGAATATGTATGGTGGGAGAACCGCTCCGTGACTGCTGTGGTTATATTAGATATTTTACACAGTCAAACACGACGGTTACGGGCGAATTTAATTAATGTTGCGTAGAATGTTATTCCTACACAAGAGTCACTGCCTAAAGCAACACTGAATATTTTGCCCCGTGAAAGTAAAGATCGAACGTGGGTGTTTTTGAGATGTGTTTCGCAACAATTATGGAGTTTAGTAAAAGTAAAAATATATACATAAAAACGCAATATATGTGTCAAATATACTTAATTGATTTATAGACATACTTAGTATTAGGTTTTTAACCTATGCATTATGTGTTAACATAAGTATTTTCCGTTATTGTTCAAATTTTGAAATGCGCGCCAGAAGTATAAGAAATTAGTATAGATTATAATGGTTATACCTCTTTCGAAAGAAAATTTTCTGCTTTACAAGATATTGTGTTTGCGTTTACGTTCAATAATATTAATTTTGTTCTAATGACGAATATCCGGATGGTTTTTATCGCAGAGGTATCCAAAAACTTGTAGAACGTTGGCAAGAAGAATGCTTTATTCGCAGATTTGTTGTAAAATTTTGTTGGTGTATCTTCGTATCCTCTTCATTCGATATAAACGAACATAATTTATGTTGACACCCAATACATGTTACGAACAATTATTTCACAAGTATGTAGATTGGATAATAACTATAACACAAAAAATGAGTTGACATATTCCCCAATGAATTGTGTAATACTTGACAATTTTTCATCAAACCACAATTGTATATTTATTAAAAAAAAATTGGTGCTAAATATATAATATGTTTATAACGTATTCTATGTACTCTGTCCTGTGTATTCTGGTTTTATGTATAATTAGTCATTTAATATTATATTTTAATATGGTCTGACTTTCTATATAGAGATGATACAATATTCCATTCTTATTATTATTATAAGTATTACTGAATAAATAATCAGCTACAAAAAAATAAGTTCATTTGTAATTCCAAAATAGGTAAATGCAATTATATCAAATGTAAATAAAATGCATCGAGTTTCGGTTTCGACTAAAACTAAATTTAATCGAAACTGCATGTTAATCGAAATTAGATTTTTTGGTCGAAACTGACTAAAACTGAAATTCAATGTTCGAGCGGTGTCTGGTTAACACATTTCTGAAAAATATCAGAATTTGCAGAATCTGACAATTCCAATGTATATTATAAAATCAATCAACTTAATATTAAAAAAAAAAGTGGAATAAGTTCGACCTGCTGAATAGAATATTGGGGAATTATTAAATTATAAGTAAAAGCAAAATCGATCGGTGGTTTGATAACGTGGAACTAATAATTAACGAAAGGATGATAAGAATGTTAAAAGTTTGTCATTTGCACCAAAATATATATGATCTAACAACCTACCTTGACCAGGTAAACTAATTGTTGTGATTTAACATTCAATAATAGAATTCTAGAATCAGCGTTCAATTTACAGAATGTATCAATGAATATCCATGAAAATATTTATTTTTTTGAAAATAAAACGGACAAGAGTTTATGAAATATATGAATCACGAAGTTAAAACATGAATCGAATGTATTAACTTCTCCTAACATATTTCACATAGAAACAAATTTGAGATACACGGGGTCATTAAGAAAACCTTTTAACTTCATAGGAATAAAATTATTATTTTATTTCTGCCTTGATTATGAGTCGAAAATGTTCAGGCAATCATGACCTTAATATCAATAGTTATGAAGTAATGCAATATCAAAGTTTGCATTTTTTTCAATATTCCTGACTTGTTTTTTTACGAAATGTTGAACTATAATCACAGTAACTTATATCAATTGTGAAAAATTCATTCGTTTTAATACAAGTAAGAAAAAATTATAAAAACTCTTCAGAAATTCCAATTGTAATTGGAAGATTTGTATTATTTTATTTGACTTATATTAAAGGGAATAAATTTTTCATATTCGATATAAGTAATTGTAATGATAGTCCAACGTTTTACAAAAAATACATCAGAAATATTGAAAAAAAAAATGCAAACTTAGATGTCGCATATGGTTGCTTGAACATTTTCGTCTCAAAATTAAAGCAGGAATATAGTCCTGTGAGGTTATTAATGTTTTACAAATAACCCTGTATAAACAATAAAAAGAACAAATAAAAAAATCGAAGACCAAAAACAGTAGCAACAGAACGGAAAAAGTGAGTATAATGAAGTAATGAGTAATAACATAACTAAACGATTATAATAAAGTAATAACATAAAGAAATAAGTGATAATAAAATAAAGACTTAATAAGATATGTATGAATATGAATAAGGATAGAGTTTTATGTCAGAACGTGGCGGTATTTGAATTCGATCATTTCCTTCTTTTATGGCATCGTAGGATTCAAAAGTTCATCTTCGCAGTCATCACCCATCCACTGAGATCGCCATTATGATTAAATTTTCTGGGTTCCTTGTAAATCCGTTTTGACATTATCTGTCAATATAGGTTGTCTTCTTGGCCACGCAACAATGACGTAGGTTAACAATGTGAGAAAAAACTTCTGCAAAAAGCAAATTCTGTGATTAAATAGCTTATGGCCTCGGTGGCATGAAAGGTAATCATAAAGTTAGCCTTTTACCTCAATGATCCTTAGCGCTAACATAGCAAAAGGTAATATGATAAATATTTATATATATCGGCTAATGGTGATGTTGATTATCATTATCATTAGTCGTTTTCTATCCACAGTTCTTCCCAAATATCTCCCTCCTTTCTTTGCCCACTGTTCGCCTTTGTTAATGTAATTTCTAGAGGCCAGTGGCCAATCGGTCTTTTGATTTTGATTTTGTGTATTTTCTAATTACTGTCCGCTTAACAAACGTTAGTGATCACGTTGACAATCATTATTTTATCTAGAATAGATCACAATAATTGGACTCTAGAGGGTGGCCTTAGCTTATTCAACCAGGATGTATCTCGTTTGCCAGGGCCTCTTCGGTTAGCAAATAGAATGGCTGAGTTTCAGGAACTGATATTTTTATGGGTGAAACACGGTAAGTCCAAAAATATTTCAATCAATGAAGATATGTTATAGATGTTTCACAGAGGCGAAATTATATATTTTATGGGAAAGTAGGTATGGAAGTCTTTTTCTGGGTATTCACAGGACTTGTAACCTATCGTACGGCTGGCTTAAGTGATAACATTACACAATGTACCATTGTTCACCATTTCCACCCTTGAAAAATACCACATCTATCAAATGTTTGGAAGTTAAATATATATATATATATATAATTTAATTAAATATATATATTTAATTGGTATTTTGTGAAAAACTGAATCAAATTAAGTATAATTTCAGCAATTGGACATCATAGATCATATGAATAAACAGAAATGGTGAATTCATTCATATTATAATTTTCATATAAAAATAATTTAGAATGATTTTACATTATTTTGGTATTGTTGCGATTAATTAACGTATAACTAAAAACTACTTAATGTAAATCTGAAATCCAAACATAAAAAGTACTTCGTTTTTGACGGGTTATTGGATCAGAATTTCGCTACCAAAATTTCAATTTCTTGTTCCGATATGGTGGGTATATTACAATTATTTTTATATTGCTTTTATCAAATCTGTTTTCGATATTTTATTAAAGTAGTGAATTTTTTTTTATCTATAAAATTGATGTTAAATATGTTTTACAGCCAAAATTTCATTACTATCAAAAAACACATTTTTTACGCCATGACCTTGAAAAATAAAATATATTGTCAAAGCACCGAAACAAATGCTTTCGACTGTACCCCGCATGTACCGTCTCATTTGTTCCACAAACAGACGGCGCCCGTCCAGCGCGCGCCCTGCCTGACACGGCCACTGCCGTCCCGCTCTCTCTCGCGGGCAGACTGGCAGCGTAATCTCGCTCGCACCACAGCCGCGCGGGCGCGTCTCATGACCTTCACATAACCGCACGGCTTTCTCCATCAAATGATAGCAGTTTATATTTATTCCGCCGTACACCGGACTAATGCTTTTTTCAGGCTAATTTAAAAAAAATTCTTCGGGCCTAGTAATGCAGTCGGTAAAGAAGAATTCGCGTGTATCGATTCAGTGTCTGTTCAGTTATAACGTGACAGATCAGTCAACTGTCAGTTTGATGGGCGGATATAAGTTTTTACTGACTTTATGGAGACGGGAATTGATAAATGATAACGAAACGGCTAGAAGTTCTTTTCTTTTAAGAAAGACAATCAAATTAATATGTGTAGCCGTGCGTACGAGGCACATTGATGTTGTGTTGGTGTATAGGTACACCCTTAAACACCAACACAACGAAACAATGTGCGTCGTACGCACGGCTTCCACGGCCCAATTCGATCGTCATTTTATGCAATGTGGTCTAGTACCTACCTACCTACCTAATTATAAATATATACTCGTGCCTATAACAATTATGATTACCTACGTCAATCTTGGTTCTACACCTATTAACCTACGGATATTATACAATATTTACTATATTTGCGCTCGATTTTATTTTTTATTTCATTACCAAAAAGGTAGGTAAATGATTATTTAAATACACCAACATCTTTTTTACACCTTTTTTTACACGAAATGCATGAAAAACAAATGCACAAATTATTTGTGCATTCGTTCTTTCGATGATTCCACTTAGGTACCTACATGAATGCCAACATTAATTTATAATTAAAAATTATCAGTATTTAAATTCATTAAATATACCTTCGGTTTATTCAAAGATTTAAACGGTTTCTTAAATTTGGGGAACACATTTTGTTTAGGTATAGTATAATATATTCTTACACGGTTCTTTTTGGAATGTACTTGGTTTATATTTTTACCATTATCATGTTATAAATATAGACGATTTCCTTCTCTAAATATGAGATTCCATAGAAAGGTAGCATACTTTGTAAAATATTGATTTATATAAGCTGTAAAAATGTGAATTTAGATTTCTTGTATAATTTTTTTCAATAAAGTGATTACCTACCTAGATGTGAGGTAGGAAGCGTCAAGTGTGGAGTTTATACGATTCAACATAAGTCACTTTTATATCACGTGAAAGGGACAGATTGATCAGTGAAAGATTGCCGGAAGTCGGGGCCCTGGAAAAAGGAGGACTTCATGGCTGAAAAACTTGAGACAGTGGTTTGGCCAGTCTACTGTGGAGCTGTTTCGGGCCGCAGTAAACTAAGTCCGCATAGCCAACATGATAGCCAACGTCCGGTAAACGGACAGGGTACGAGAAGAAGAAGAAGAAAGGGACAGAGTGACCGGGGAAGGGGGGATGGTGCCTATATTTTGTGCTTGATCTTCAAGCCTATACAAAAATTCACACAATGTTATTTATGTTGAGGGTAATGGGATGGTCAAAATTTGCATTAATTTTTTCGCAATTTGATTAGCAAAAATCCATTGCGAAAATGGTATTCAATTTAATTCGGAATTAATGGCATTTTATCACGGGCTATGGCGATAATATTGGTTCCTAAACATAATTTTTTAGGTTCGTTAAATGCCTGGCGGTATTTGAAAAGTGGTAGGATTAGGTATGTGTATTGAAATCCAATGAATAATGAAATAAAAAAAATAGTAAATATGAATTATGGATTATTAGACATAAGATACGTACCTAGTGCTGGTAAGATATGCTGGACTGGGAGAAATATCTTGCGTAGGTACCTGTGTATATTTTGGATTAGAAGACGAACTAATTACACCGAATACATTCTTCCACAACTATATTTAGGGACCTATGAAACAGGACTTCGAATTAAACGCCTAAATCCAGTAAAAATTTTTCATCAAGATGTATTATAGATGTCTCGTAATTTTTAATTTTTTTATATGGGATAGTAGCAGGCGCGTCCAGTGGGAACATTGAAGCATGACTTTTTTGTAAACGTATATTTTGGAAAAAAATAGAAATCAAATATTTATGCTACAGATTTTTATGGTATATCAAAATATGAATACTATGATAACAATTGTGATACAAATATTATGAAACATATGTTGTATTCAGATTTTTTTTCCAAATAATTGGTTACGTAAAAGTCATGCTGCGATGTTCCCACTGCACGCCCCTGGGTAATAGGTATGGACGTGATTTTGGGTATCCATAGGGATTACGCCCTATCCTATGGTTGGCTTCAGTGATCGCTTTACACAATGTATCGTTCATTAATTGCACCCATGATAGACTACCACATCAATCAAATCGTTGAAATTTTAATTTGCACACTTTGTTTCATATATGAGTGGTATTTTACTACTGCCAACTGGTTGAAAATTTGTTATTCCCATACACCAGGACAGATCTCGCCGTTGGTAATGAGATATCTATATTTTGATTGGAATTTTTAAAGCAATATTCTTTATATATGTAGGTAGATGACACTCTTCCGAATTATTAACTTTTTTAGTTATGTTTGCATCCAAGAAACTGGTTAGGGATAGTTTAAGGATACTCCAATCTGAAGCCCATTTTGAAACGGATTTTGAAGCTTTAAATAAAACAATTAGACTATCCTTGCAAGTTATTGGTCAAAATTGGAAATAAAACTCAAGAGACATTGAGCTGTGCGAAGTGAAAAAGTCAGTATCATATTCGACACTGAACGCAGATTGGCAGAAGAAGATTTAAAAGTGTAAAGCTATTTTAGAATATATAGTTTTATATGCATGATAATCAAAGTATTGAAGCTTAAAAATTATAATTAGTTTACAACGCTAAATAAATTTGAAATGGTGGATATCTAGTATAATTGGCAGGTTGTGAGATTAGAAAAACTTTACTATTCAATGCCAAAAAGGTCATAAAAAATAACATGTCGTCTTGTATCCATGGTCAAAAGCTAAACAGTAGCAAAAATTATTTGATTGGTTAATTTTTCAATTTTTTTATTTAATTAGTAAAACGATCAAAATACCCGGATTTCGTTTTTTAAATCGCCCGAATAAACGGTTGAGATGAAATAACCGACTAGATAAATAAAAAAACGGTTTAGATTTTAGATGTCATTATCATCAGTCGTAACTAACTAACTAACTAACTAACTAACTAACTAACTAACTAACTAACTTACCATCACGCCGTGGGGGTAGGTAGAGAGGATAGAGCTCCATACTCTTCTGTTCTGACATACAACTCTCGCCTCATCTACATTCATACATCTTCGCATGCAAGCTCGACGGTTATTGATGCTTCTAATCAGTCGTAAGATTATCTTAAAATAAATCTTACCTGCGGCTAGATAAATCAAGAAAAATAACAGTTTTCCTATTTTATTTTATTAGAAAACATAGGTCAAAACGTATGCAATAAAAAATAAACCAATCACATGTTTTCTCTAGATCACAATGGACTATTACGACGCTATTGTAGGTACCTATGTAAAGTAGGTAATGAAAAATAAGAAAATAAAATCTATAAAAAATATACCTTAATTAATTGCTTGATTCGGTGTACAAAAACAGCTGACTCCGGAGTACGTGCGGTGCAAAACATCACCAGCCTAAGTATTTTTATCTCTTTTACCCAATTCAATCACGAACACGTACCCTATAAATCAATATAAACGTGAGTCGCTTACTGGAAAGAAACAACGAACACCTCAATGCCACGTAGAATACACTGTCGTACCATGGTTATCTCAATAAACTCCGCGCGTCAAAAAGAGACGGAAACATTCTAGTGTGTTGTCATATTATTTGTGTTTATTGGAACAGTCGTGCAAGCTGAAAAGAGAAAGAACACGTTGAATCGATGCGCGACTTACGTTTCGCGTGTTTTCTTTAAAGGTGTATCGGGTGTGAAAGAGCTGAAAAATAATAATATAAGTGAAATTAATGGACCGTAAATATCGTGCCAAGTAAAGTTTAAACGTGGAAATGTAATTGCATGTTCGCAGAAACGAGACGGAGTATGCGAAGTATGTCCATTAGCAGTGCTCCGCTCTAAAAGGTTGTAATTGGCCTATTTATATCCCCACTCAGCCGTTGCGTAATTGAATATACGGATTGCTGACATGTGGTCATAAAATAATTTAAAATCTGATTAAATTCAGTTATTTTATCATTCAAACGTTTCCCTTATATGGACTTTGCAACGAGAAAGGCCGATGACAAATGAGTAGGTAACGCTGATATAAGTTTGGTATTCCTTTATGCGTGTATCTAAGCACGACATCTATTATATGACTAAAAAGGTAAAACTGGTAGGGTGGTTATGGGCAGGATATTCAAATCGCATAATTCAGAATGAATAAATTAGGAGTGAATGTAAAACTGTTTGTAAACAAAGTCCAACTAACTAACTAACTAACTAACCATCACGCCGTTTCCCCGCAGGGGTAGGCAGAGAGGATTGAACGCCACACTCTTCTATCCTGGCACACCACTTTTGCTTCGGCCACATTCATACATCTTCTCATATAAATTCTACGGTTGTTGTGGCTTTTAACAGGGCCATCCTCAAATACTTGTAGTATCTGATCGTGCCAGGTCTTTTGCGGACGCCCTCTATTCCTGTTGCCTTCAACACTCGCCTTATATATTTTCTTAACCATCCTTTCCTCGTTCATACGTTCCACATGACCAAACCATCTCAGCACTCCTTTCTATTTATTCTATCTACCACACTATAGCCAGCATTGCATTCACGCCTAATTTTTGCATTCCTCACTCTATCAACCCAAGGTTTTTCCACACAAGCGTCTTAGTGACCGCATTTCCACCGCATTCAGTCTACTTTCATTCCCCTTTTGCCAATTCCAGGCTTCACTTCCATACATCAGGGTTGGCACTAGAACGTCATTATGTACCGCTAGTCTTACTTCCTTTGACAGATTCTTATGGGCCATAATTGCATTTAGAGCACCATTAACTTTGTTTCCCGCAGTCACTCTCCTTTCGATATCATTCTCAGCCTTGCCGTCTGTACTAAACATACTTCCCAAATACACAAACTCGTTTACTTGTTCAAAGCATTCGTTGTTTAAAATTACACACTTAGTCACTCTTTCGTCTCTCTCGAATACCATCACTTTCGATTTGCTGACATTCATCAGAAGTTCACTCTGCATGCATACATCGGACATCTTGGACACCAGGCACGGCAGATCAGCTTCACTTTTAGCCACTAATACTGCATCATCTGCGTATAGTAGGCAGTAGTAGTCAGGATAGTAGGCAGGATATAAACATAGTCGATAGAGTTAAAAAGGGCTTGTGCAAGGAGAGGATGGATGGTATAAAAAATATATGATGCGAGTATTGAAGGCGAAAGACCTGGCATAATCAGATAAATCAGAAATTGAAGAACGATTCCATAAAAAATTTCAACAATTGAAGATGCGTGTGTGAGACGATGCATGAAATGGACGAGGCAAGAGTTGTGTCGGGACTCGGGACACAAGAGTGTGGCGCTTTATGCTCTCTGCTTGCCCTTGTGGGGTACGTAGGTCTAATTAAGGTGGTTTCCAATACAATGAACATGATTAAGAAAATAAATGAATCAGTCCCACAGAAAGCATGTACGATAGACATAGATATATAGAGGTACGACAAAACAGTCAAAATCAGGCATACAATAAAAAAGAACGTCCATAAACCACATGGACCCCTCCCTCCATTTAATCCTACGTAACGTGGCTTTTGCCTTGACGATTATGACGTAGTTTTTTTCCTATTAATTTCTGAAGACATTTTGTGCAGTTTTCTCTTACCAAAACTAAAAAAAGGAAAACTACTCATATTTGTTTTGTAACATAGCGCATCCTAACAATTAGTATAAAAAACTAACCCGTAAAAACCAAGTTTTTATTTTACTCCCTTTCTTTGTAAATTAAGTTAACCATCATGTAATTAAAAAATTGATTGACTGAAAATGAAACATGTCTAGACAAATATCTATGTCAAAAATCTCTAAAAATATCTCTTTATTATTTGATTTCTTCCAAAAAAACCGAAGTGTGCTGTCATCTATGAACCAATTGTCATAAATTTTCGAAATTCGCAGTGAAGTACCTATTATACCTACCGACGGAGTAATTCAAATTTTAAATAATCCGTGACGTTATCGGGCCGCCGTTGGTAGTAATCAAACTTTTGTAATGATTCCAATTTAAAAAAAACATTAAAATTTTTAAAAATCCAAAATTATACTATAATTCGATCTTCTTGATTGTCGCCACGAGTCTGCTTGCAAAGTTTCAGCTCGATTCGATCACGGGAAAAGGGTTAAAAATCGATTCAAAGTTTGTTCGACGGCAAGCAAGCAAGCAGACGCCACGAGTTAATATAAAGGGAGTAAACAATCAAAAATTTTACACAAAAGAAACATATAAAGAAATAATAATTAAAAAAAATAATTCAGTAAGGAAGCTCAGAATAACTCAAATAAGTCTCATTACTATGTATATTTTTCAGTTTTGTTATGTTCATATAGTATTATTATCTTTTATATATATTTTTTCCCATGTAAATTATACCTATGAATAATAATGTAATGTACCTACTTATGCAAGATCTGTAACAATAGAAAACCTGCATTGCAAATTGCAATTGCAATTGGTGAAATAGAACGAATTATAGGTAGGTACCTACCTACCTGCGTAAAAAAAAACAAGAAAAGTGCATCGTTGTTTTTGCTGCAGTTCTGTTACGAGTGATTCTTTGTCCTGTATAAAAGATTCCGGTATCTTATTGAAATCATTTTGGATTTTGGCTTTTGAATATTCGCTGGAAAAACATTTCTGATAAGCCTCGTAAAATTTACTATGCAGCGTCATTTCACACCAAACCACATTTTGAGCTTGGAAGAACACTTTAATAGGCACTAGAATAAATAAAGACGCACTAAAGGTCATTTTAACACAACAAAAATAAAAATATTAGTTCACCGAGCGGTGTAGTGACACGCGATTGATCGACCCGAAACAGTTTTGTTTTAAAACATCAAAACAATACCGACTGTCACTGGCGGGAGAAGTAGGTAGGCACGCAAAATTAAGTATAGTTACCGAGTGCTTGATATTATTAATACGTTGATACTGGGCCGGTGCTGTACATCGGCTAGCTAAACTAAATATTCTTCTCGGTAGGTACTGACCCCCCTGCCCTCACGTAGCCCAGCGTAGTATTCTGCCTGACCCCCCGTTGATCGGGTCACGTCGTTTATGGACGATCCCTAGCCATACTTTCTGCGAAAAAATCTGAATTAAATATTTATTTCATATACTATAACAAAATGGTAAAATACATTACATACAGAATTCCTCGAAATATGTCAAAGACGACAGTAACATGGAAGCCTTAAGCACCTTCTACCACACTCTCGTATTATCGGGAGATGCCTGGAACAACCTAAAAGACCCTAGAAGCGATTGGATCCTTCTCCTAAACACTAAAAATGAAAATAATAATCTAAGAGGTTCGAAATCAACGTGATCACGTATAAATAGCGCGGTTCCAGGCCGCGCAGGGAGTTTGTATTGACAGTTCGTTTTAGTCCTTAGCTTACTTTGAAAATAGTAAGAATATTGATGAGGCTTCGAGCAAAGTTGGTCTTAAGATGAATATAAAGAAAACAAAAATTTTGAGTCCAGAAAACAAGATCATCACAATGAATAACAATAATATTGAAATAGTAGATGAATATATATACCTGGGATACAAGATAAAAATAAACAAAGAAAACCAAACAGCAGAATTGCCAAGACGAATAGGAATGAGCTGGGCTGCTTTTGGTAAACTCAAACATATTTTCGAGAACAAAGAGATCCCAATTAGCCTGAAAAGAAAAGCCTTTGAATCGTGCACACTACCAGTGATGACGTGTGGAGTGGAGACAATGGCTCTTTCAAAGAAAAGTGTAGAAAAGCTCAAATGCACGCAACCATCCCATGGAGAGATCCATGCTTGGAATAAACCTAAGAGACAGAATAAGAAATGATGAAATTAGGCACAGAACAAGAGTAGTGGATATCATGGATCGTGTAGCGAAGCTAAAATGGCAATGGGCGGGGAATGTTGCAAGGCAGGATGCTATAAGATGGACTCCCAGAGTTCTGAAGTAAAGACCTTGGGAAAATAAAAGAGGCGTGGAAGACCTCAAAAGAGATGGGCCGACGACATAACCGCTGTGGGGGGAAAGAAATGGCTACAATTAGCAAATAACAAGGAAGGATGGAAGGGTATGAAAGAGGCCTATATCCAGCTGTGGAGAGATGAAGGCTGAAGAAGAAGAAGAAGAAGAAGAATGAAAAAAGGTACTGAAGCGTTGTGATCTGTTCACGTCTTTGGCGGTTTCTCTCCTCCTTTCGCTGCAGTCCGCAGTTCGGAAAGGGTTTTGCAACATTTTAGCCAGTTGCGGCTTTGCTCGGTCCAGCGATTGAAGATCGGCGTCTTTATCTCTAGCTTTCCACTTTTCCATCATCACCAATTTATCCAGGTTATCCCGGTATCCACTCCCTAATATCAAACTACATAGTCAATGTCGCGGAAAGCCTCCCAAAAGATGTAAGGAGCTGGAAATCCACCTTACAAGAGATGAACGGGAGAACGGACCACATAGGTCTATTATAAGGAGGAAGAAGAATAAGTATTCTCCCTGAAAACAAAAACATAATACCTAAGCTATCCTAACTTAATCTAATCAAAAATATCTTTTTGTCCGGAATAATCAGTAGGTACCCGGAAAGATCTTGTCCGCGAAAATCTGTTCGAAAAATTAGTGTCCGGAAAAATCAGAAAAAATTCGCTCACCATAATGTAAAGATGGCCTTTTTACCATGTCGTATTGGACCAATGTTTAGAGTTACGTCACTGCCGATAATATAATTTCAACACTGAATAATGTATGAAAACTTTCGCATTATTCATTCAATAATACATAAATAATGACGAAAGAGGATTAAATCATTTTTTTATCGGATAATTCTGATACATCAAAAATTAAAACCAAAATTTCCTCCATCACCGATTTTTTCGGCAATTATTACTCAGGCTCGGCTTCCATCTGTTGTTTTTATTAATTTGTATTTTGTGCACGAAATGTATTACGCAGCTGACAAAATGTATTATGTAATCAGTTGTTATGTACCTGTGACAACATTGTATCTCCTTTCACGTTGCTACGCGTGCGGGGCTGCCATCTCTCGATGGAAATTTTAATCATCGAACACGGTTCATCTCCCACGCGTCATACATGCGTCCCACAGGGCGGCCAAGCGGGAACCCGGAGATGTAAGTACACATGTCGGGGGTTAGAGGGTTAAAAATAGCACAAATAATAATAAAACGCAAAGGAAGATATTGCAGGGTGGTAGTGATCTTAATATTCGTATTTTTAATATTATTTATATCTATAATACAGGGTGTTTCGTAGCTAGAAGTAAAAATTTCAGAGGAGTCTTTTGAATAGAAAATGTATGTAAAGTATTAAAAATAATGAATTTTTAACATTCCATATAAGTTCCTACAGTGATAGTCCAACGTTTTACAGAAAATAAGTCAGAAATATTGAGAAAAAATGCAAACTTTGATGTGGTTTTTCCCTTATTTCATTTTATGAAAAGTAGAAGGAATATTTTCTATTAAAAATTGAATGAAGGAGACCCTCCAGAAGTTTTCGCTACTAGTTACCTTGTAAATTACGGCAAAAATGTCAAATATACAGGGTTTCTCATAGCTAGTAGTAAAATTTTTAATGAGTCGAAAATGTCTAAGCAACCACGACCTTATATTTATGGAGATATGCAATATTAAAGTTGGCATTTGTTTTTTAAGTAAGCATTTGACTTATTTTTTCTAAAAAATTATCCACTAAAAACAATCTTTACAGAAACCTATATCGATTATGAAAAATTCATTCGCTTTAATACAAGCCGAATAAAATGATAAAAACCTTGCAAAAATTGAAAATAGAATTGCAATTGGCAAGCAATTGTGGGCGACCAACTATAGGCATGATGACAGATTTGAAATAATATTCTATAATGGAAAAAAATAAGAGTAGCTTGTTGGTCTTATGGTTAGCTACACTCGCCTCGTGATCCAAAGGTCGCGGGTTCGAACCTCACTCCAGACTAGCAAGTTAGTCCTATTTTCATAGCACAAGCGTTAAGCTTAGTTTGAAGATAGTAAGAATATTGATGGGACACATATTCCGTGTTCGCATCTCTATTTAAAAAAATGTAGGTACACGTCTACTTTTACCGAAGTTTATACGCAAATAATTCCATTTTCTTCCACCTACCTATTTTTAATTCAAGCCTAGGTAAACATTGCATTGTGCCTATGACAACAGTTCAAGAGACACGGTGACGGGTACTTAGGCGTGACGTCATTCGCCCTGAACGGTGTTTCAGTTAAAATGGCCGATTGCAGAATTTTGTACTTTTATAATTTTATAATTTTACTGAAAATCTTATTAATCTCAATGTGTATATTAAAACTGGATAATTTTTTTGAATCCTTTCAAAATATTTTCGTCTCTAAAATTACTTATTCTCTAATACTGTCATCATGCCTATTGTTGGCGAGCAATTTTGCGCACACTGAAATCGTTCCATTTGAAACCAGATAAATACCTTGAAATCATACCTTTTTTACTCACGTTACTTGAGCAAATATTGTCGAGCAGTTTTCCGGTAACCCGGTATTCCAAATCGTTTACGACATAGCCCATATAGAATATTTTTACTGACATACTGATTGAAAGACTGCTCACACTGCGATCAGCTGAATCGGAGGCTCTCGCAAGCTGGTAGTGCCATGGAAACCTGGAGCGACCAAGAGCGAACGTGCTTTCCGCATTGCGGGCCCAGCTATATGGAATCAGCTGCCTCCAGTGTTGCGGTCCATGGAGAATCAAGAAGAGTTGAAGAAGAGGCTAACAATTCCCGTCTTCAAGATATCCTATTTGTAAAGCCTCCTTGAAGTGTCCCTTACGCAATAAAAATTAACAAAACTATAGCAATCTAGTTCCAAATCGAACACTACGAATCAATGACATATCTACAAAGTAATGTTAAAAACCTCTCGTATTCAAAATGATACATTATTGCAGTTGTGGACAGGGTTTACTGCCGTGGCACGTGATATTCCCACGTGACCATTCCAATACATTACTCTGCGAAGGTTTATTGCGGGGAAGGGGTTTAGACAGTACTTTATGTATCGGCGTATCGCTTTTCTAGGGGGTGGGCGCACGTGTAGGGTGCGGGTCAACCCTTAAATGTAGGTCATAAAAGATCGTACAGGGTACGCACAAAGACTTTATTTGTCTGTAAAACAAAACAATTATTATGAATAAATAAAATAAATATATTATATTAAACACAAATTCACTTGGTGTGGTTTAAACCACTATATTTTTGGTATCACCAACCGGTTTCGGAACCACCGTTTCTTCTTCAGGGTAAACTACAAACTAAAATATTATATAGGATGTCTCATAGCTAGTAGTAAACTATTACAGGTGGATTCCTGCCTCAATATTTTCCAGTCGAATATTTTCAAGCAAGATGATCTTATATAAATAGTTAAGGCGATATGCATTATTTAAGTTTGCATTTTTTTTCTATATTTCTGGCTTATTTTTTGATAAAAGTTGAACTATCATTACATTAATTTGTGTTGATTGTGAAAAATAGCTTTAACACAAGTCCAATAAAATTATAAAAATCTTTATAAAATTACAAAAATTGAAAATAGATTTTAATACGTTTATATCATTTTATTTGAGTTGTATTGTAGCGAACGTTTTGTTGTCTGTTTTGAGTGTTTTTTTTTAAATATTTGTGTTAAATATAAATTGATAGAATAAAAGAATATAAATAACTAACTAACTAATCATCCGTTTCCCCGCAGAGATAGGCAGAGAGGATAGAGTGCCATATTCTTCTATTTTGGTTTAAATCAAATGTATCTGTGTTTAATTTTATTTGGAATGAATAACCACAAAGTCATAGCCGGTTATAATAGTGTCAATGGATATTTTTTATAAAAATTGTTGGTTTGTGGATGAAATATTTTTAATCACACCTAATCATGTCATGTGATGGATTACATTTATATTAAGCCATGGCTAAATGGGGCAAGGGGTGTCAGTTACATAGTAAAACAGGTTTTCTGAATGCGTTTGTTGATAATAAACGACTGATTTTTTGTTTTTACTTATGAAGACACGTTTTCTAAACGAACTTACATCCTATATACATAGAAAACTATTCTATGAAATCAAACCAGAAAACAAATTGATTTCACAGAATAGTTTTTTATGTATATAGAATGTAACAGAGATAGTCCACAATACCTTACAGGCTGATTCCTACCTTTATTATGAATCGAAAATGTTTGATCAACCTTGATAGTTTTGGAGATATGTGACATCAAAGTTTACATTTTTTTTCAATATTTCTGATATATTTTTTGTCAAATGTTGAATTTTCATTACAGTAATGATATCGAATATGAAAAAGTCATTCGTTTCAACATAACTTAAACCTTGGAGAAATTTAAATTGGAATTTTTTCGAAAATAAAGCGAAATATTACGGCATATTCGGTAAACTTAGTTAAAAATAATAGTGAGTTGGTTAATAAAAATTACCTGTAAATTAATTTATCAACAAAACTTGGTTAAAACCATTTAAGATTAACAGGATCTATAATTTCACAAAATACACGCGGAACGGAAATTTAATCTATTAAATCTGCAAAAGGGTCTGCATAGGATATTATGTAATTTAATTTTCATACATCCATAGATAACGAAGCTAGAAAATACAGAATAGATATTTGTATAAACCGCATGTATTTTGTTTTACTCGGTATTAAAGAAATAATCCGAATTATAATAGATACCAATATTGTGTTATCTTTCTATCATCATCATCTTTTTAAATACTTTTAATTGTTTTATTTTATTTTATTTTATTAATATCCTATTCAGATCATTTTTTTCACTTACTGTCTTACTGTTACTGTCATCTTTTTAAATACTTTTAATTGTTTTATTTTATTTTATTTTATTAATATCCTATTCAGATCATTTTTTTTTCCTTTGTCTATAATATAATTAATTAACACCATTATTAAATTGTAAACATTTAATTATTACTGTTACTTAATTTTAATTGGCAATAAGATTTATTCACAAATGTTATATAAATAATAAATATTCTTGAACATTATACTACTGGAAGAGCACTGTCTGCTATAATACAGTAAATTACTAGTGTAGCAGGCAGGGCGTCAAATCAATTTAGTGTTTACTTGCTGCCAAGACACTCAACAACAATGAAAAAAGCTTCATTAAATTTTGTAAACACTGTAAACATTTGTAACATTGAACATTGAATAAACATTTGAATTTGAATTTGAATTTGAATTTCTAATATAATTGAAATTATGTATTGAAAATGTATTAAATATTATTTATAAATATGAAATATTAAGTATGGACAGATCAATAAAAGTGAAAATATAAGTGAACTGTACTTTAATTTATTGCGCAAATAATATTTCATTCTTTTCATGGATACTAAATGTCTTCGTGAAATTATTTTTGAAATAGTGTTAAATTTATACGAAATCCTTACGTCTATGTGTTTTTATTATTATCATTATATTTAACATATTATTTAAAAATAAAATAAATGGCATGAATAAAAAAATAGTATGTCAATAAAACATATACCTTTTAAACTATTAATTTTTATAACCAAATCGAATTGCATCTACGGATTATTCTTTTGGGACCTTGTTGCAAGGTGTGTTGATTTAAGTAAGTTGCTGTCAGGGAGAGGAATGCGTCTCGAAGGGACGAGTCCTGGCTCGTGTGACGTCACTCACAGCCGGGGGCGGCTGGAGAAATATTAATTGAAACAACACCCCTTGGGAAAGGTTTCCCGCGCTTCCACCCCCTCCTGCGGGATGCTCCGGTGGCGGGAAGGGGGGGGACAGCGAGGGGAAGGATTTCCCCACCCACCATCTTTTGTTACTCGGATTCGTAGAGAAGTGGCAAAAAGCAACAATTTTATGTAAATTTAAAAATAATACTATTTTATCTCGAATTTCGAATAATTGTAAAACGTAAACTTAACGAACTCTTAGTATTATCTTTCAAGACAATGGGTAAAGTGAAAATTTATTCAATGTGTACTCAGTTATAATTATTACATTTTATGATGTTATTAAACATTATAAAATAACGAGATGAATGCTTTTTCCAATTTTCGTACCGCCTATCTTCGTATGTTTTTTGAATGAGATCCGAGACTCGTCTAGAAAGTCATAGAAGATCACCTTCCCTTTAAGTCCAGATTAAAACAGTACATATTAGTAAATAGTATTTAAAGTACAAACTTATTAATCAATTAGAAAGACAATTCGAACCCGGATCTCCAATCTATCCGGGAAGGTGCGTTACCATTACGCCACATCAGCCTCGTACCTTTCCGTCAATATATCGACCTTATCTGTAAGTCTCTTATTATCTGGATCTCCTATTCCGGGTTCGTGTCCGGGTAGCAGTCAAATATTTTTTCGTTGATTTGATTTTTCTGTATGTTTGATTATTGATTAAAAAATTTGGTTTAAAAATTCACAGAGATTTGTTCAGAAATTTCAACTTCACAATAAGATTATGTTATTTAATATAACAGTAGGTACATAGTTGATCACCTTCCAAAAACATGCATTCTGCAATAATAGGGCTTAAAGTTTATTAAGAAATTTAAGAAAAAATTAAATACTATGTTTTAAACCACTTAATTGCTATATATTTGTCAACTAGTTTCGGTTGGACTCAACCTTCTTCAGGACAATTACAATATAGACTAATCTAGGTACAGAAATTTATAAAGGAGGACAGAAAAAGAGAGAGGGACAGAGTGTCAACTAGGTGGGGGGTTAGATTAGTCTATATTGTAATTGTCCTGAAGAAGGTTGAGTCCAACCGAAACTAGTTGATAAATATATAGCAATTAAGTGGTTTAAAACATAGTATTTAATTTTTTCTTAAATTTCTTATAATGTCAAGCCACAAAGTGTTTTCTTGCTTTGAAAAGTTAAAGTTTATTGTTCTCGTAATTCAGTAAGATAAGGATTAAAAGTTATATATTTGCATATCAACGTGATAAAATATGATTCATATTTTTATTTTTTTATTATTTATTACACGTAGTTTTATAAAACAAATTTGTATTATGTGAAAATCGGCAATCGTAGATCTTATGCACAACAACCACGACACTCGTCCGTAACTCGCGATGTTCAAGTTACTCGGTATCAATAACTATTATCACTGTTATTTTGTTTGCTTGTTCACCACGTGTAGGTACTGTACACGCCTATCGCTATGCGGGAAATGTCAATTCATACATGAACACATTGAAAATATGCATATTGTTGGAGCATACCGAAGACACTTGTAATTGAGATGTTGGATTGAGTGTGAAATAAGTAATGCATTGTTTTTTTAATTTTTTATATTTTAAAAATCACATTTCATTGTAGTATTTGTATTTTTAATTATTATACCAAAACTGTTGATATTGATTTTCACGTTTATAATAACAAATAGCCACATTTTAAAAGTAATTTCCTTACACTCAATTTAAATTCACTTTTAAGTGTAAAATAATAATGGAAAGAAACACAAAGATAATCTTTTGATACGTAGTTGAATTAACTACACGCTCTTGGCATCTCAGAGAGATTGCTCTTATATCATTATGATTAAATAATAATTATTATTAATGCATTAAATTTACCTTTATTTCAAACAACGCACTGCGCGCGGTTGACGTAACCGATACTATGCATCACTGACGTCAAGTGTGTTGCTACATTACTGTCTTGAATGAAGCGGTCGTATAACTTTGTCTTTTTCTCGCATGGACATAGTTGACGCACAAATTGGCGTGTATGGTACACAACAAATTATATATTGAAGTGCAATGGCCAAATAATCGACCTGTATCAGGTGGGTGTCCATGTTGAAGTAAAGAGTAACAGTATAAAAATTATATAGAAAAGACAAATGTACCTTCATCATAGCGGACGCACAATAACACTAATAACATAAAATAAACTTTACAGACTCAATTGTCAGGTGGGGATACAGTCTTATTCTTGGGAGGATTGTGGGGACAATATTGACAGGGAGACATTGAAATGAGAAATATATCGTCCTGACGAAATACAGTGGTATCGAAACCGGTCGACCATGTCCGACCACGAGTAAACGCAATAAACATAAAAAAACAAATTTCTTATTTCGCACTAAATGGGCCGGCAAGGTGAAAAGTAGAGTGAGGGTAAATAGTACACAGCCGTATCCGACGGCATTGTGACGTCATGCCCACCCTTTGTAGGTCACACGTAAGCCGTAGGCGTTCCCGACGTATTCGGTAGACAGAACTGGGGGAGTTTTCTTTTTTGTTTTTCTCCCTACTTGTCTAGATCTTCCTAACTGTGCAACAACTTTTTCTATAACACTGCAGTTTTATATTCTGTGCGTAGTATTAATATGCGAATGGATTTAAACTAGAAAGAGTAGATGAAATATTCTGCCTTGGATGCAGATTAAGGGAATACTGGGACCTTCAATGGAAATTTAATGTCGTATAGAACAATCTCGAGATATTGTTACGTCTTTTTATGCATTGCTGAAAATAATTCTTCTTAAAGACATTGGAAATAGCAGAATACCAGATGAACCAACAACTAACAATGACAGTAGATGGGAAAGCAATTAAAGAAGTAGGCAAAATAAAAAAATGTGAGTAGTCGTAGACCGTAAACTAATCTATTCTTTGAGCACAAAATGTGCAAAAAAAAATCATTTTGTCAAAATATGTGACAAAAAAAATTTCATCAAACATCGGTTATACGATTATGTGTGTCAAATGTCAAAACAGAATCTTGCAAAAATATACGTAAAGCAAGAATAATCCCTCACACCAACTGCTGCAGCAGTATATTATTTCTGGCTAAGTAAAGAATAAATAAATAAAATAACTAAGGTGTCGTGGCATACTGATGATAATCCTGAGTTAATTTGTGTTAAAGTAGGTAGCCAGTTTTTTCTAGGTGGTTTTTTTTATTTGAATGTAAGAATTAATAAATGAATCCCAATTATAAAAATTACGTTGTCTATCCGTCCTCGTAACTTCGTGAAATATATAGCATAAAACCTTTCCTTTCTTTTTTTCCCCTTTTTTTTTCTTTTTTTATAATTAAATAAATACTTATTTCGGATAATGTTGTATAGGAACTTTAGGAACCGACATGAAAAGGTAGGTAGGTAAGAATTAATAAATGCATTCCAAATATAATAATTTCGTTGTCTGTCCGTCCTCGTAACTTCGTGAAATATATAGCATAAAACCTTTCCTTTCATTTTTTCCCCTTTTTTTTCTTTTTTTTTATAATTAAATAAATACATATTCTGTAGGAACCGACATGAAAAAGTAGGTACATAAATGTGTGGAATATCGAAAATTGATCATTGATGTGTTTCAGTATTTGTGTTTAATTAAACTGGGTATATTAGACGTTGCTTTCGATTGATCTTTGCCGAAAAAACCGTTTTTGAGTTAAGAATGTCATATTTTTGTACATCATGTTCACCTATGTACCAAACGACCGTCTTTGTGTGACTTTCCATTATTGTTTCAAGATGGAAAGTGATATATTTTTCTTTAAATTGTGTGCAAGGAAATATCCCTGTCCCTTTTAAAATGCGATTGTTCTCTTACAAGGATTGTGCAAAAATAATGGTATTTTGTTGTTATGTTGATATGCAAAAGTTTTATTTTAAATGCTCAGAGTAGGTACTTTTTTATTACAAGAAAAAAATTAATTTTCAATATCTCAGAATGCATATTTTGGAAATAATGTCTTGCGCCCGAGGTGCGAAATGTTTGCTCATATAATAATTATTTATCGGTGGTGAGCGTGAGGTACCTATAAGGGTCGGTCTTATAAACGAAAGACCAAATTTCCGTTAGTCAATCGACAATATACTAACGGATGGCCGTTCGTTTATAAATGTTACCGATGCTCGTCTTATAAAACTTTTTTTACCGTCCGTAAGTATCGCAATATCGCACTGCTCTTGTCTATGATTTTAGAGCTGTCAAAGGCGAATTATATTAGGTCCTTACATATGAAATTGACGTTTAATATGGGAGAAACATAAAGCCGATTTTTTTTTATTATAATATATATATTTAATCAAAGTATGTACCATTACTATCTATGCACTTTTGCCATCTCATAGGTAGTTCATCGATCCCTTTACTAAAAAAACCATTCGGACGGGAATCAATAAAATCTTTGAAGGCGGTTTGGACTGCCCCATCGGAGTTGAATTTTTTCCTTTGCAGGAAGTTATCCAAATTTCGAAAAAAATGGTAATCTGTTGGGGCAAGATCCGGAGAGTACGGTGGATGTCTTAGACATTCCAACTGAAGCTCCTCTAATTTGGTAGCCGTCTGTTATGCAGTGTGTGGTCTAGCGTTATTATGAAGCAGCAGTGGCCTAGAGCGATTAATCAGCCTCGGTTGTTTAGCAGCTAGTTTTTCCATCATGGTTTGCAGTTGCTGACAATAGACATCTGCCGTAATCGTCTGGCCAGATTTAAGAAAGCTGTAGTGAACGACACCAGCACTAGTCCACCAAACGCTCACAAGTAACTTTTTTGGAGTCAATTTTCGCTTGGGGCATGGTTTGGCTGGTTTGGCAGGGTTCAGCCATTGCGATGAGCACTTCCGATTATCGTACAGGATCCACTTTTCATCACAGGTAATGATTCGATTTAAAATCCCTTCATTATTGTGCCGGTTGAGTAATGCAACGCAGCAGTCAACGCGCGTTTGTTGATTTGCTTCACTCAATTCGTGAGGTACCCACCTTTCAAGCTTTTTCACCTTACCAATTTGCTTCAAGTGGATTAAAACAGTTTTATCACTAACACCGCAGCCTGCAGCTAACTCGGATGTGGTTTGCGATGGATCCGCTTCCACAATAGCCTTCAATTCTTCATTATCAACTTTGGTCTCCGGCCGTCCACGGGGCTTGTTCTGCAAGTCGAAATTTCCAGAACGAAAACGTTGGAACCAAAAACGCACTGTGTTTTCTTTTGCGGCACCATCGCCATACACATCATTAATCCTTCGAGCCGTTTCTGCAGCACTGGTGCCACGGTGGAACTCGTACTCGTAAATAACGCGATATTTCAGGTTTTTCATTTTGTAAACTGAGTGACGCAAAGAAAAAAACAATTGAGGAAAAAACAAATGAATTATAATTTTCAAAACACAAATACATGAGTTAATAGGTGTATAAATTTGGATTTGGAATTCCTTACCAAAGAGAAGATATTTGAGATCAAATTTGCCAGTACGGCAAAACGCCAATTTCATATGTAAGGACCTAATATTTCTTTTCTATCTAAAATTTCTCGCTCGCATCAGATTTTTGGGATACTTCCCACAACACTACATTGGTAATAGCCTTTAAAACCCCAACTTAGTCTGAGCAGCTAATACTATTGATCCTAGAGCATAGAATCTCGAGGCAACAAGCAATTTTGTAGTTGGTGATAATGTCAGATTTGCGCGTTTTTACATTGTTCCCAATATCTTCTAGAAGCTCATATAAGCTCTTGAGCAGACCTTTTTGACAAGCGAAAGCGGTAGATAAAACCTGCGTCATCTAAAATATTAAAATAATCCACTCGTATATTGAACATTCTTTGTCGTCGAGTTTGTTCTTTATCCGACGAACTTGAATACAATAACAGCTCGACGTCGTGAAAATGTTATGTGAAAACATTTTTCCTTGAAAATGTAGCAACAGTCAGCACGGTATATATGTACATGTTACATTATTAACATTAACATTATTAACATTAACATAAAACAGCATTAAACGCAAATTGACAGCGGACCTAACCTTAAAAAATAATACGTCAATCTGTCATACTTCTGTCAGTTTCAACTAACGGACGGTAAACTGGTGGTTCGACTGTCGGTATCGGCCGTCGGTAAAATTTTACTAAAATTTGATTAACGGATTGTTATAAGACGAAAAAAGTGACGTTTGTATCAAATTTCAGTTTATTTAGTCTGAAATTTAACTAACGGACGTTTATAAGACCGGCCCTAAGTAGATTTGTAGGTAAAATAAATAAAGCATAATTTTATTGTTCTCGGTACTGTTGTTCTCTTACGTTGTGTCTGGGAATTATTACTGAGAGAGTATATTTTCACTGTGTGGTGATAATATTTTATACGCCTCAGTATTAAAATTATTGGTAGATTTATTATTATATTATTAGTAGATTTATCTCACTATGTTTTGGCTTCAACAAGTTGGATTGTTCCTGTTGCTCTGGAATCTGCATTTACTCCCCTACAACAGTCTATCAGAATAAAGGATTTTTCTTCTTCCTTCTAAATTAGCCATCATAATGACCTTTTTCAGGTAACTGAGTTTCTTATTTTTGCAACGTGGCAAACATTTTATAAAATTGTTTGGGTTTATCGTTTTATCATTGATAATTATCAAATTATTTTCTTTTTTAAGTATTTGAGTAGCTTGTTGGTGTATTGGTTCGAACCCCATTCCAAGAAGCCAGTAAGTTAGTCCTATTTTCATAGCACAAGCATTTAGTTTAGTTTGAAAATAGTAAGAATATTGATGATAAAAAAAATTACATAAAAAAATTCAATATTTTTTCTCTTTATTTTCCAGGTAGGCACCTATCTACTACTTTAACCAGGGATATAATCAACACAATGTTTACTCGTCGTTTGGACTGCTTACGATAACGCTTTGGCTATATTATAAAATCGCTGTCCAAAATCTGTTTTTATACTATGGTCGTGAAATTCGCTTCTCAAACAAACCCTTGCACAGAGTAAATTTCATTGCAATTATACGGAAACAAAGGTTGTATGTGGTATATTCATCACTCACGCACATGCGTGCAAAAAAAATTACTACCGCAATACGATATTAAATATAGAACAGTGTTGCATTGCCTAAAAATAGCGCGCACATTGAATACATTTACCTCATCCCTTGTAATTTAGTTAGTGAGTGACGTCACCGAATATCGATCCATTTCCCGCGCACACATAGAATGTACGTATCAACGAAAAACGTCTCGCACACCCCCGCAGACGTCACAGACACAGGGAAAATAACGATTTTCTGTTTTACCGACGCATTGGCATTTCTGGAGCGTGCAAGCGAGAAACCGGAAAACAGCGCTCCCACGCAGCAAATACGAGGATTTTTCAATTGAATAGAAAACAATCTCGGCGCTTTTTGATTTCGTGTCCCGTATCTTTTCTTTCCGCATTTTCTCGAAGAGACGAGCCGTAACCTAGGGCGGGACATCGCTCCGCATGCGGATCCAAAACAATTCAGACAGCTGTCAAATTTTCGTTCGATCGCATGTTCTGCAATTGAACGTTTTACAAATCGTCTCGTGTTCGGTGGGCGTCCGATCAAATGCGTTTTGGAGCGCGTCGCGGCGGTAAATTGGCGCGGAAACTGAGAAACGTCGGCAAAGGGACCATCTGTTAACACTTTTTGAAAATCAATCGCTTAATTAGATGGTACTCAACGCCATTTGTTTGTGTTTATAAACACGGTGACGCTTTGATTAGGTTGCTAAGTGGAGATTTTATACGCTCGCGGTGCTGAAATCGAAGTGGGTCGCGCCCCACTCATTAAACAGTTTCATTTGAAAGGAATTCAATATTATTTTGATTCTGTCATGTAGCATTTTATATCAAGTACTTTTTTCTAAACTAACTTAAACTTTCATCTCAAGAGTGAAAGGATTTATTAACTGTACGTTGCTTTACCATTGTCTTGTGAAATAGGGCTGTTTCTAAACTAATTCAAAAGTCAATACATGTGGAAATTTATTAAAAGTGTCAAGTTGGCAGAGATCATTTGGATTGTTTAAAAGGTAAAAGTTGATTTCATTCAATGATTATTTTTATTAGTAAAGATATTGTTTTTTAGTTGGGACACAAATCTACAAGAGAGTGCTGGAAATCAGCTGGATGGATTACCAGCGAAGATATTATAATTCGAATGTTTATAGAAAAGTATTTAAAGAATAAAAATTCGATAACTTCAATATCTCGGTTGGTAAGATTGCTGAACATTGGGGCCCTGGAAGAAGGAGAACATTATGTTTGAAGATTCTCAGGTAAATGACGATGGCCAATTTCAGTTGAAAGGGTAAGACATGAAAGGAATACGATATACTTTTTTGTTTATCTTATAAACATATACTAACTTTATTCGATATAAATAAACTTTTATTTGTATTGTGGACGAAAAACTTAAGTTGATAAGTTAAAAAATATGCTTACTCTTACTAAAACTTTGACATTTGGCGAATAAATAATATCTCGTAAGCTAATTATATCGTAAACGTGTATGGAAGTCTTTATAGGGTGGCCCAGTACTTATGACTTGTATGAGCTAGCTCAATCTATCATTTGACACAATGCAAGGTTGTTGCAAGTTACCAATTCCACTATTGTTGTCTCAAAACATACATATAAAATTATTCTTAATTCTTTTCGTTTTTATTTTGGGCCCATACTCAGAATGTTACTTTATTTTTTTACCTGGCAGATATGTATATGAATATAATATTGAGTGGGCCATGAAGTATTTGAATTTATTTATTAAAATCAAGGATAATTATTAATTTCTTGGTCATTGGAGACTCGAATAAAATGTAAAACAAAATTAGATCTTACAAGTTGATCGAAAAACTATCTATCACCGTATCACCACCACGAATCAGGAAGTTTATACTGCCTTTATTTTCTGTGAGCTTTATTTACCGATTAAAGTAAATACGATAACCTATACAGAAATCGAAAAATTTCATCTATATAATTTGTAGGTACATTTGCTTAGGGTGACATCTATTAATGCCTGTCGAAAGTGATTCTTTTTAACAATATTTTTATGACTGTTCCAAGAACACAATTACTCCAAATGACATGCCTCTAGCACAATCCCCTCAAAATATATGAAAGGTTTTCAGATTTCGAACACACGACTACTTAAAAATATTTGATAATGTATGGATGTTCTTACGATGGACTTGGTGAACGTAGAGGGATGACATAAACCAGCTCATACCGGTCGTAAGCCCTGGGCCATCCTATAAAATTTTTTCCATAAAATTTTCTCACATAAATTGCTCCGTCTCCGTAAGACTTAATAATTTGACTTAATTAATGATTTATTTCAATTTTCATGGAACTATGTCACGTAAAATTGAAATTTTGTAAAGTGAATGCGATTTCATCAAAAATTAATATGGAATACTTATTCTCTCTCCGTCCGTCTGTCTGTCTGTCACCGTAATTTAATGGGGCTTGAACCCCGGGCCAGCAAACCCGAAGGCGGCAACGATAGCGATATTGCTGTCGCCGAGCCTGCATTACTCGTCAAAAATGCAGTAGGCACACAAAGGATTTATGCAAAGACGGGAAACATTTCATGTTCCGCCCAGTCGCCAGGGTCTAGACAGTACCTTTAACTGCCATATAAAAAAAATATGAAAATGTTTTGATTAAAGTCGTAATTACTATTTCATGGGTGTCGGCTATAAATAACTAAATACTTATTCTTTACATAATGAAAAAGTACCGCCATTTTTGACAGGTTACAGTAAATAAATAATAAAGAAATATTTACCGACAAGCAAATGTTTAACGAAATTGGTAAATTTGTTTTTCGCAATGCCGTTGCCATGCCATATTGATAAATCCCATTTGGGCAATTATGTTGGGTGTTGAATTAAATGCAATACGGCTTCTTTATCGATGTTGTGCTAAATTAATTATTGCAGATGGGTGGGGAAAGGAAAATGCTTTACGAGGTGTAACAGTATCGTTTTCTACTTCGATTTTTTATTTTAAGTCATGTCGCAAGTCAATAATTATACTACGGATCAATAAGTTGCACGCGAATCCACGGCAATATGCATGAATAATTCACATTTTCTCACATTTCATTTAGTAAAAAAGTAACCCATAAAAACCAAGTTTTTACTATACTCCCTTTCTTTGTAAAATATAACAATAATTAAAGACGAATTAAAACATATAACATAACACTAAACTTACAGAAATTTAATATATTTCTAAAATGTCAGATGTTTTGAGATGTCAAGATTTTGATAGATTCAATTATCATCAATATCGTACCTTATGAATTTCCAGCGTCAAATGATTTAGTCAGAATCAGATTTGAGTAATGTAGAATTCTTCAAACTAAGCAGAAATCTAAAAGAAATAAATTATTATTTGATTTTTTCCCAAAAAACCCAATTTGGCTGTCAGCTGTGAACCAATTGTTTTGTAAATTTTCAAAATTCGTAGTGATGTACCTATTATACCTACGGAGTAATTCAAATTTAGAAAATATTCCGCGACGTTATCGGGCCGCCGCGCCGTTGCTAATCAAACTTTTCTAATGATTCCAATTTGAAAAAAACCAATAAAATTTCTAAAAATCCGAAATTATACTATAATTATTAATTTTTTTAACGAAAATTTGATAGATCTTCTTGATCGTCGCCACGAGTCTACTTGCCAAGTTTCAGCTCGATTGGATCACGGGAAAAGGGTCAAATTCGATCGTTTTTGTTGTTAATATAAAGGGAGTAAAAAGAAGTAAATGACTTTTTATTTAATTATAGTAATGTTGATAGAGAAATTGATTTTCAATACCGTTCAAAAACATGGCAAAACTGCCACATTGATCTGCCACATGATAATATTATCAATTATTCAGTGTCTCACAGATAGTAGCAAAAACTTTAGGAGATTTTGCGGGTGCAATGTTGTGCAATTTTGAATAGAAAATATACTTTACACTTTGGGTGAAATGTCGACAGTTACGGATATAAGCGACATCAAAGTTTACATTTTTTTTTCAATATTTCTGACTTATTTTCAGTAAAACGTTGGATTATCGCAATAGAACTTATAGGTATGGGATATTCAAAATTTATTCACTTTGATACAAAAATGTCAAACAAAATTATTAAAACCTTGCGGAAATGTAAAAATATTTTTTTGTCATTTTATTTGACTTGTAATAAAGCGAGTGAATTTTTATCATTTCGTATAAGTTATTGTATTGATATTTCAACATTTAACAGAAAATAATTTAGAAATATTCATTACTTATCTCCGTAACTGTCAACATTTCACCTGAAGTGTAAATAATATTTTCTATTCAAAATTTAATGTAGAAGACTCCAAAGTTCTTGCTACTAGCTATGAGACATCCTGTATAACGATTTACTCCCACAGATTTTTTTTTACATTGACGAATAAAAAAATAAAACGTAATAATTTCGTTGTCTGTCTGTCTGTCTGTCTGGCCGTAACTTCATGTACCTAACTAATGTCCGTAATTTCGTTCAAAATCACGGCTAAAAAACGAAATTACGCGTCTCGGATGCGCAAATGCCAGTGCGGTACCCTAGCAACATCGCTTCTCCGTGGACCGTCAAATATATATATATATATATATATGTGGGGTATAAAAGCAAAGGCAGCTATATCCAAAAAAAAATGTTTTGAATGCATTCATCGACGATTCTTCTTCTTCTTCTTTAGCCTTCATCTCTCCACTGCTGGATATAGGCTTCTTCCATATGGATATAGGCCTTTTCCATACTCATCGACGATCACTAATTTAAAATGAACTGAATTCTTGATTTTATGTATCTACCCTTTACATGATCATATTTCCTATAATGTATAGGCTATGTTTACTATAAAATCTCAAATTCAGTACATTATAAATTAGTAATCCTCGATGACTGCATTAATTTTTTTGGATATTGCTGCCTTTGCTTTTATACACTAGAGCTTAGCAAAGACGTGAACCATGTCATGTTCCGTGATTTTTCACGGGTGTACGGCTAGTCACGTAATAAAACGTCATAAATTAAACGTTAAACACAATTTGAAAGAAAATGTCCGCTGTGTAGGTACTATGTTTAAGTTTTTTTCTCTCTCTTAACTAGTTTTAGGTTTAAAGAATTAAGTTTATTATTACGGTCGTTAGATATATTTAACTGTAAGGATATTTTATACGAACCGTATGTTTTTCCGAGAAACGATTCTCAACGTTTCGTTGAAGTCGTATTAAACTTCATCAGGAGAACGATCTGTACCCGCGGAGGTATAGGGCGGACTGATTAATGTTTCCGGGGGCGTAAATTATATGCACTTTGTTGTCATTTCTTCTACGATAGAGGTCGCCAGTGTGCAATATGTACTAATTATGTCGGCGGACTTTTCTGCGACGTCTCTCAAAGGTTGAATCATGTAGTTTTAGAGCATTAAATATGAGACACACATTTTGTAATTAATGCCGTTTAACATAACATCATACGTCAACCAGAAAATATGTGTCTCCTGCGTATCACCTACATGTTATGGAGCTAAGTACTTGGACCAGAAGGTATTGGCATTTATAGGTTGACAGTCGAGTCACGTGCTGCTACGCTACAAGGCGTGTGTTTGAGTAGTCGGCATGTCCTTTTGAAGACACCAGCAGGACATGTCAATTTATTTACGTCATTAGTTAATTAATCTATAACACAATTTCAAATAAAAACAACCTTTAACTCAGTAGCGTAGAGAGGTACCCAACAAGCGGCCAAACGAGAATGTTGTGCTTTAGCTAAAAATTGCCGTGTAAAAATAAATGGATAAAAATTTTAACACCTGAATTATTATTATACTCAAGATATATCTCATAGAGAAGAATCTATTTATATGGGAGAGTAGGTTTGGAAGACTATTGGGTGTTTTTAAGGCTTACGGTCTATCGTACGGCTGGCTTAAGTGATCACTTTACACAATGTAACGTTTATAATTCCACTCATGATAGATGTTCCTGACGGAAATACGCAAAAATAGGGGATGATTCCCTCCTATGGTCAGGTCAACCTGATGGTACCGATATCGCAGATTCTCAGACGAAAACAAGGATCGTATTAAATTTCGCTGAGAATCTTAGAGCGGTCCAAAGGTTGAATGAAGCAGGAGTCGAGTAGGAGAGAAGTAAAAGTCGCAAGTAGATCTGGAGGTGAACGCAGGTAGAGCAGAACTAAATTCTGAATTCCTGCGTCACGCATTTTATTCGATATATTTTTCAGGGCCCGCACGCCCAGGCGCATTTTCAACAACCAGTCAGAGGTCGGCATTTCGGGAACCGACGGCGCCGACCTCTGAGAGCAGGCGGAAAGAGGGCGAGATCACTACTCATAATTTGAGCCGCGGCTCTATGAGCAGTGGTCCCGCCTTCAAAAATTCAATTCCATATGTTTCATAATCTTTTCTATAGTTTTTTCAAACTATTATCGTATATCATACTTATTTTCATTTTATTAAATTCAAAAAATTCCCCCAGGACCACCAATGATGACATAATCGGTAAAAAAGTAACCCATAAAAACCAAGTTTTTACTATACTCCCTTTCTTTGTAAAATATAACAATAATTAAAGACGAATTAAAACATATAACATGACACTAAACTTACAGAAATTTGATATATTTCTAAATTGTCAGATGTTTTGAGATGTCAAGATTTTGATAGATTCAATTATCATCAATATCATACCTTATGAATTTCCAGCGTCAAATGATTTAGTCAGAATCAGATTTGAGTAATGTAGAATTCTTCAAAACTAAGCAGAAATCTAAAATAAATAAATTATTATTTGATATTTTCCCAAAAAACCCAATTTTGCTGTCATCTGTGAATCAATTGTTTTGTAAATTTTCGAAATTCGTAGTGATGTACCTATTATACCGACGGAGTAATTCAAATTTAGAAAATATTCCGCGACGTTATCGGGCCGCCGCGCCGTTGCTAATCAAACTTTTCTAATGATTCCAATTTGAAAAAACCAATAAAATTTCTAAAAATCCGAAATTATACTATAATTATTAATTTTTTTAACGATAATATAATTTGATAGATCTTCTTGTTCGTCGCCAAGAGTCTGCTTGCCAAGTTTCAGCTTGATTGGATCACAGAAAAGGGTCAAAAATCGATCCAAAGTTTTTGTTGACGGCAAGCAAGCAGATGCCACGAGTTAATATAAAGGGAGTAAAAAGGGGCCAGGCTCGCGAAGCTTAGTACAATAATTCCGTATATTTTGGTCTTTCTGGCGAGCTTAGTATTTTTTAATCAAAATAACATAAAAAAATGTACAAAGTAATAACCGAAGTTATTTTTCAATAAAATTGCGTCGAGCCGCTGGGTGTACCCAAAGGGTTTTATTTATTCGTGCCCCTATGCGATCACAATTCCCTATGTTTTAAGTATAATTATCAATTCTATAGTACATAACCAATTTTAAATAAAAAATAAAATTCACTTTTTCTTATACAAATTGTTCATAAGGGCCAACCTATGCAGGTTGGTCAAAAAAGGCCCTTTTCAGGGTCGCCAGTTTTTTCTTGTTCGACACAATAGACAATAACATCTGTCAAGTTTTTGGAAGTTTTAGATATTTCATTTGTGCACACCTTGTTTCATATGCGAGTTGTATTTTATGACCGCCATCTGTGATTGAAATTTGTCATTCCCATAAACCAGTATGGATGTCGCCTTTGTTATTTAAATGTATATTTTTTGATCAGAGTTTTTAAAGAAACATTCTTTTTATATGCGACGTGACGTCGGTATTCCTTCTTAAATATGTTGGTTTCTCTTTATTTTTTCACATTCCCAGGAAGACTATTTTAAGTATTACTTTGGTCATTTGCAATAAAAACAAACTTGTGTATTAATATAATTAGATTGGTTGATATTTAACAAGAAATCAGGTTTAAATCCGTTTTAATTTTTGCCCACATTTTTCGTTTTTTTGAATGGTTCGTATTCGTGATTTTATCTCCAATTTTTCATCAATTGTGTCTTTTATGAAAGTTTTCATATTACCTACAGTAATACACCGACATATTATGCAACACTGACTTAAAATTTAGAGTTGGGGATTCTTGATTTTCTTTTCCTCTCTTATATACAGGGTTATTTGGAAAACATTAATACCTCGCAGGACTATGTTCCTGCTTTGATTATGAGTCGAAAATGTTCAAGCTATCATGACCTAATATCAATAATTATGGAGATATGCGACATCAAATTTAGCATTTTTTTTTCAATATATCTGACTACATGTACATTTTGTAAAACGTTACAGTAACTTATATCGATTACGAAAAATTCATTCGTTTCAATACAAGTTAAATAAAATGATAAAAACTCTGAAAATTTTCTAGTTGGAATGTTTTCCAATTGGAATTCGAAGGTTTTTATTTTTTTATTTGACTTTTATTAAAGGGAATAAATTGTTCATATTCGATATAGGTTACTGTAATGATAGTTCAACATTTTACAAAAAATAAGTCAGAAATATTGAAAAAAAAAAATGCAAACTTTGATGTCGCATATCTCCATAACTATTGATATTAGGTCATAATAGCTTGAACATTTTCGATTCATAATCAAGGCAGAAATATAGTCCTGCGAGGTTATTAATGTTTTCCAAATAACCCTGTATACTCGTCCATACTACGTGATCCGCTTTTCTCAGTATGTCTATTTCTGTGATATGTATGAATGTACATGTATTCTACATGTATTCGTATATACTTATAAATATAATTTAGTTTTTGTATAAAGAGGTAGACTAATAAGGAAAGTAAAAACAATATCTACTTAATGATAATAATAAACACAGATTTAAAGTAATGACCAAAAAAATTGTAATAAATATAAATATGGTTAAAATAATAAGTACATGTAAAAAAATATCATTGAAAAACTAACTCTAAACGTGAGTAGGAGTAGGAACAACTAGTTGGCGCTAAGATGTGCAAAGTGAGTTGAGAAAAGTAGAAAAATAAAAAAATATTTATAAAAAAAATTAAATTCACAACACTAGATACATATATAAAGTTATTGAAGAACCAATATTAATAGCTTATACTTAATCACTTAACAGTAACTAAAGCCATGTATTCACTAGGGGACAAATCGCGAAACATTCCGCTCGGCATGTCGCATCAACATCTACGCTCATGTTTCGGGGACAATGACGCGGCCATTTGACGTGTACACACCGGGACTCGCATATCTTGTCGCGGAAATGTCACCCGATGAGCTTATGTTGACAGCTGCGGTATCTCATTTGGCGAAAACGGGGTTCCGCGCAATTCGAAATGTTTTTTTGGGTCGCAATTTCAAATAAACGAGGTTTTACTGTAGTAAATTGAATATTATTAAAAACAAGGTCCTTTTTGCAAATAATTATTGTTTTCTAGACGTCGCGGAAATATATCGCCCTATGAGGTTATGATGATAGCCGCGTATCTGTTTATGTTAATGAGTTTATCAAAAAGCAAGAGGAGAAAAAAGAGGAGAATGCGAAATTATTTACTGCAAAGAGAAAGAAGGACGGACATTCTATGCGATCTTCGATCGATACAGCTCGATGAGTTCAAGAACGATTAAGTTTCCCCGCATTGTCATCTTGACAGATATAGCGCATGCGTATTCACTTGTAAACATACCACGTGGTACTGACGCTCCGCGGAATGTTGCAGTGAGTACGCTCGGGTACCGTGCGCATGGCAACGTTGCCACGGCACGTAGAAATGCCGCGCTATGTTGTGCGCGAGGTCGCGGAACAGTGCAGGACGTTGCAACGTCACGTAGACTCTATGCCGCGTGTGCTGTTGAGGGACAATTTGTCCCCTAGTGAATACATGGCTTAACGGTCACCAGCAACTTCGTAGTGAGTTTCCAACTCTATTCCGAATCTAGGCATCCAATACGAATATACATAATTGGAATATTTCGAATGTGTTACGTATGAACGTATTGCTTACTAATATAACAACTAACTAACAAAGCAACTCATTAACAAAGGTTCTCCAAGGGGGTGGTCAGAGAGGAGAAGAGGCACACTTTTCTGTATGATCCACACTCACACATTTATTTATTTATGCATTCATACCGATGTAATATAAATTTTCATTTTGCGTCTTAAAAATCCACAAAAAAAAACTTCTCCAATCGGTTCGCTCATTGAACGTGAACTTCTTATGTCCCTGTCTGTAAGTTTCTTCGAAGGTTTCCGGAGAGCTATCGCTATCATAGGGCCTGTACTCTCTATGATCTACTCGGTTGTCGGCTATCTAATTTTCCAGGTAGGTACCTAATCCTCCCCTCTGCAGGGATTTGTCCAAAAAATTAATTAGATCGGATAATCTACTCGTACAGCTCCCTACCGTAAGAAGGTTGAAAACTTGAGAAATATATAAAATCATTATTTTTAACATGACAATTGATGTGAAAGAAAATTAAAAAATATTTTGTAACACTGAAAAAAATGAGTGTTTTATCGAAAAATTATTTAAATTTTGAAAAAAATTCTCATAATATTATGCAAATGTGATTTCACATTTATTGTACATTTTTGTATTATTCTGAGAAATGAAGATCTATTTCGGGGTTTTCCCTCGAGAAAGAATGTCTGCGACTGATTAGTACCGTCGTCCTACCATTAGCAAGAAATTCAGATTCTCTAACCGAGAAAATTCTTTCCTAAAATAAAAAGGAATATTATTATTTTATTTGAAACGAATATCACGTCTCTATAGGGTGAGCAAAAAATTTGATAATGCGTGAATGTTCTTAAGATGGAATTGGTGAACGTTGCGTAGAGTGATCACTTTAGCCAGATTACGCAGGTTGTAAGTCCTGAGCCATCGTATGAGAGACTTCCATCCACTTTTCTCATATATAAATAGCTTCGTCTCTGTGAGACTTCTATAATTTATCCTTAAGAAATGTTTTATTTTCTTACATGATATATTTCTCATAAATAAAGTTCTGTTCGGACAGAAGTTTATTTTGCTCTCCGTAAACAGGCGAGCAAAAGAAACTTCTGTCAATCTGATTTTGTCAATGTTTCCTTTATAATTAAACGATTTCAATATTTGTTGATCTAAAACACACACAAACAAAACATTATTTTGCTTTCCTGTAAAGTTCGAAATAATCACTAACGATTTTTTGGCTTTCTAATTATAGGTGGTAGGGACTACAGACATATTGATATGTTTAAAAATATGTGTCGTGTTTGTAGGAAAATAATAGCCTCACCGTACAGGTGTTAAATAATTTACAGGTATTCAATTTTACAAAGTCAAACCTACAAATACATTAATCATCGTAATGTGAACCGATATATTAGATATTCAAAAGGTAAAGACTGAAGGGAAATATTTGAGTACCTATACTTTATTCTTTGAACACTTTTTAAATCAATTGTGGATGTGATAAATAGAAATGAAATGATGAAAAATGCTAATATACATTCTGACTTGCATTACAACTGTACAATCCGGTCGTCAGGTCGAACAATGAGAATACCAACTACAAACAACACGTATGGTGAAAGAAAAAGAGACTATGTTGTGCCACGAATATTTAATAAACAAAAAAATGAATTCTTTGATATATTGCAAGACGAAAAATTCCATCGGCCTCGAAAAAGTCCACAAGACAACTAGGAAAAAAATATAAAATAATGAAAACAACAACCACACCCATCTCATCACTCACTCATGTATGCAAGCTCGATGATTGTTAAGGCTCCTAATACGGCCATCGTCCAGTGTCTGGTTAACTTGTTTAACGCGACAACCCTCTTTATCCGGCGCCTCTGCCGCCAACTTTTGCGTTATACCATTCCTTCCTCATTCATCTGCCCAACATGTCCAAACCACCTAAGCGAGTCTTTTATAATTCTATTCACTACGCCAAGATAAGTTTTACATTTCTTCCTATTTTTTTCATTCTTTATTTTATCATAATTATTATTATTATTATTAACATTTTCAGTCCTTTGAAATGAGCTATCTAATAAATAAATAATCTATAGAATACCTACAAATCAAATTGAAATACAATATCTTTTAATATCCCTATCACAATTTTATATATATATATATATATATTATATTTGTTACATTAAACATATGCCAAACTGCACAACAGTTAAATTATTATTATATTATTCAGATGTTAATATATCGCAATATTCTGACAAATATATATTTTTTTTAAATAGAGATGTGAACACGGAATACGTGTCACATCAATATTCTTACTATTTTCAAACTAAGCTAAACGCTTGTGCTATGAAAATAGGACTAACTTGCTAGTCTGGAGTGAGGTTCGAACCTTTGGATCACGAGGCCAGTGTCCTAACCACAAGACCAACAAGCTACTCGTTGAATATTGAATCACATTTTTTTCCCAAAGTAAGTGCTTACAAACAACTCGAGCTTCAATGTACCTACTGACTGCACGCGCCTGGTATTATATGAGCTCTTGTTTACTTATTGATAAAAATTGCGGGCGATTATAGTATCAAATATTTTCGTAGATTAACTACGATACAAATGTCGCACTAATAAATCCTACGGGCGACAACCTCGGTACTACGCCACGGTCCCGCCAGAGCGTATCGCCATGACGCGCGACATGAAACTTATTTACCTTTCAGGTGCTTTGCGAAGTGCTATAAAGACCACTTTAATTGTTAAACTAATGTATTTCAAGACACACACGAGATTGTTTATACTATAGTATGGTAGACCCAATTATAAAATACGGCGTAAACAGTTACGGACTGACGTTTCAAACATATTTAGACAATGTTCCTAAATCAACTACAAATAAGAGTAATTAAAACTACAGAAAATAAAAGAACAAAAAAGCATGTAAGCACCAACCTAATAACCAATTCAAAATGTGTTAAATCTTACCGATGTAAAAACAACCTCATTACTAACAGACACTGGAAGAAAACGTGAAGGGCGAATTTAAAACAAATACAACACAAATATACTACAGGACAAATAACAAATAAAAAATAAAATATGGAGACACAACTAAACAGTACGTATTTCGAAAATTATTCGAAAAACTACCGGACAGACTAAAAAATGACACAAAAATATAGAAAAATTATAAAAGAGATACTACAATGAACTGTGAAAAATGGTGACAACTTAGTTTTTATTTTAACACTGTACTGTATAGACAAAAATTGCTGATAATTTCATGTACTTTTGATCAAATATGCAGGAACACGCCAAAAATTCGAAAAGTGAGAAGGCAAGGAAACTACTTGAAAACAATAAAGACCACTGAGTAAACTTTGAATAGGAATCGCAAAGTTTTTTTTGTGTCATCTCATCACTTGAGATGGAAAGAGTATATTATATACAAATCGTAGACTTTAAAGACATTGATTGTCTGGAAGGCAGATAGCAAAATCGACTCCTAAACCAGGTCTAACACGAAAAGTGTTTTTTGTGGTGGGTATAAAAGGTTTCCTTTGAAACACTTAAGCCTTGCTAAAAAATAACTACGATATTTGGTTGACAATGATAATGCGAGTCCACAGATTTCCAGAATTGTGAATTTGGGGTGAACCATTCGGCATTCGGCATGCTATACAGGTCTTACACCATCATTTTAATCTAATAAGGACAATGTAACAGTTGTTAGATGGTATATTTTTAAATTTCCTTCTTCTCTTAGCTTCATCCCAAATTACTGTTGTCGTCGACTATTGGGGTCAGCTCTCCTCGTCCTTAGAATATATGTTCATTTGTCCTGGATAACGTCACCCAATTCGAGCCTCTGCATCTGACCATCTCTTTGCACCATCCATGAATTTTCGGTCTTTTTAGAATGTAATTCGGGGAAGATCTATGGAGATTGCCTGGTTAACAATGTGATCGGATGCTCTGCGTCCTACATTGCTGGCCTACCATCTCAATTGCATTTCCTTCATCTTGCTATTGATGTTTGTGACACCCAGGCTTTCACGAATACGTGAGCTTTTTATTTTGTCTCTTAGGGACTTTCCACATGACCATCTCAGCATGTGCGTTTCAGTTGTTTCTAGCTGCCAATTGTAGGTGTTGTACGTAGTCCAAGCATTCGGAATCACATAGGAGGGCGGATCTGATAATTGTCTGGTGTACTTTCTCTTGTAATTTGAATGGCATTTTTGGATACACCTGCTGCATATCCGCCATGGTTATTACATTTAATGATATAAATATTTTGAAGGATTGTTGAGTGATTGATTTCAATTCTCAACTGTTCAATACGAAATGCGCATTAAGAAATTGACAGAAATGTGGAGTTTTGTGGACATGAAATTTAGACGATTTTTGAAGAGATTGAAATAAAATAATTTGTATATGTGTTGGGGTAGCAGGGTAAATTAGAAAAACGAATTAAGTGTAGGGGTGGTATGACAACATATTTGATAACAAATATGGCATGCACGATGAAATGTTTATATATCAGATATTTCTAATTAATTGTATTTAATTAGATATCTAGCTAAATTAATAAATGAGAGATTATGAAATATATTAAATTGAAAATTATAATTAACCGCTATTTCAATAAGAGATATTGAATAATGGGATTTAAATTGCAGAAAATTTTTCAATTCTCACACTTTTTAAAGTTTTTATCTACGTACCTATGTATCCTAGTAAAATTTAGCATGGAACAATAACATTTTTAGTATGGTCTGATTGTCTTCAATTTTGTAAAAACGTATAGGTACCAAGGTCAAAATTATAATTTCTGTCTTCCATTGATATTAGCGACTAAATTAATATATAAATAAAATTAACTAAAACACGACATTCATTTCCGGTAAACCAACATTATAATTCGACTAAACTCATCATCTGCATCCTCACATATATTACAAGGTCGGACACCCGTGCACTCAACCTTCAAAACCCTCATTTCTTATCTTCTATTCATCGTCTAATTTTGTAATTGATCTAATTACCTTTTCTTGTCTCATTCGTTACGCTCCTACCCACTTCCTCACGCTTCAAACGCCCTTTCATATAAACGAATCCTCTCAATTCTTGATTTTATGCTGTTCCTTTGACGATCGGCCTTGTAAGAAGTGATCAACAAGTGGTTTGTGTACGCCGATAGATTTTATATTGTATTTTTCTTCTAAGATTTTTTACTTTTGTAATAGGTATCTATCTATACTTGTTAATAGTAGGATTTTTATTTCGAAAACAATTGTTGTGCTTAGCTTTGAAACATTCTAAACTTAAATTTATAAATTATAACTGTCATCAATCGCGTAAGTTCAAGTATGTAAAATCAAGCTACAAAGAATTACTATTTTTATTGATCAAGATATCTGGTGAGACGGACTTTATTTCAAAATATTTCCATGGGATCTTCTCTGCAGGAAACAATTGAAACACTCAAAATAATGAAAAGTTTTATTTATCACACAAAGTCACTGGACACGAATTTTATCGGAGTAACATTTTTAAACTCACATTCATTGTTCTAGAACATTTCACAAAGGTTCGCACTAATACCTACACGCGACTAAGTGGTCGCAATTATATCCAAACGCCTGTTAGGTACTCTCTCAATTTATTGTCGCTGGTCGCATATTGAATCGCCGCTGATTTCTATGGAATTGCCGAACTGTGATAATAAAAAACGAACTCTCCGCACGCGCGCCCGATCGCTTTTTTTTTCAAAAGGTTGATTTCGCGATGCCTCGAGAATGTTCTACTCATTTCTCCGTATTTATAATGATTATGAGAATAGCCCTGTTGATTCTAGATTCGTGTGGACTGTTCAAGAGACTTCGATAATGCGCAGTTAGACTCTCGTGACAATATATTAGGCATTTGGTACCTTATAAATTCTGAATGTTTAAATGGTAATTTGAAAAAAAAAGTAGCAAGCTCATAGTCCGCAACACCAAGCCTCGGAATACAGTGGATCCCCAAAACCGACCAATGCGCGAAAGAGAGCAAGCAAGCAAAGCCGCAACTATTGCTGGATGCTTGAGAAATACTGTCTGGAGAAACGACCTCATGCTCAAGGAGAGCAAAGTTAAAAATTATATAAGACAATCATGACGTACGGTATCGAGACAAGGGCTGACACTACCAGAACTAAAAACCTCCTAAGAACAATTGAGATAAAGACTCTCCGAATTCTGAAATACAAAGGACTTTCGACGTCGAGGATATTGTCCGATGGGGAAGATCTAGAAGATGTTACTGGAGAGATCATGTGGAGAGAGCTTGTTCTGAGAGAGTAGTGAGCGCAGCAGCGAACAAGCTGCCGTCTGGTACCAGACTCCCAGGAAGACCGCATAAAAAAATGGCGAGATAGCTAGGCATTGTACCTCGGAACAGGCTCCGAGTAATAACAGGACGCAGTCCTAGATGAAGCAGAAGAAGAAGAAGAACAAGTAAAAACGGTGACAAATTTGCCGCGTAGTAAGTAAAAAATATTTGGGAACAATTCTTTCCTAAAACTAGACCGTGAAGCACATGTTTGTCTCACTTTGTTCATTATAAAATTGTATTATAAAAATTCCAGGAAGGAAATAGACAGGGTCATAAAACAGGAGAATTCCAAAGGACAACTTGATATGAACGCAAAATCTACATAATTGTTAATGTTGCTGCCAAATGCTACCAACAAAATGGCTAGTGGTTGTAGGTAAAATATTTTTAGAAATTTTTCATGATTTTACTACTTATGCTGTGTCAGCCGTTTATCTAAGAACATCACTGCCACCGGGTAATACATGATATTTTTGTATATATAATTGTAAAAAAATTGCAAAAATTAAAAAATGGTTGGGGACCACTAGTGTTCTCATAAATTGAAGTGAGCTCTCGGAATAAAATTAAATTCAGCTGCTCCTAGTGAGGTTAGGTACAGGCGCTAAACTGAGGAGAGGTTTCTAAAAATATTTCGGCTTTTACGTAATAAATGCGGGATTTCCCCCGGGGCTTCCTGGAACCCATTTCCCGAGCAGTCAACTCCGGGATAATGAAAGGTATTTGATGTCACGGGTTTAATGGTTTCAGGTGTTGGGGCCCATTTATACACACAGCCTAACTACACACCCACACATCTGAGCACTTGTACTTTTATGGATGGTCGTTTCCGTTATTCTGTTAAAGGTGGATTCACATTTATTACTGAACGGCAACGAATGAAACGGAGGTAAACGACAAATTTTTAAAAATAAAACTCAAATCAAAAAATGATTGCCGAAAAGCAGCGTTCTTAACGCGTATTCATCAACTCTAACGATAACATTTGGGGTTCCACAATGGAATTAATGATATTAAAGATGGAACCTAGTGAAAACCTAAACCAGAAGCCATAAAAATGTGATGCTGAAAGAGAATGATGAAAGGAATGAATTGCGCCATTTTATAAGAAATAAACAAATTTACCCTAAGGACGAAAGCGAACAGAGACGTATTTGGGTCAATTCCTCCGGCGCAAAATTATTTGTTAAATCAGAGATAAAAGGAAGTAAAAGAAGAAAAGGACGACAGAGGAAAATATTTGTTTATTTATTTATTAGGAAATATTAACAGATGTAAGAAAATTATATACATAAATATATGAGAGCGTAAATAATTAGTAATTAACATATTAACTTATATGCTAACATATCTCACATAGAAATAATTTTGAAGTAGTATAAGCATGTTAAAATAAAATACATCAACATAAAATTGTAACAGTAGTAAGTAGAACATAATAAAGTAAATATCAATAATAAAGCATACGTATTACCTAACTTTATTTATATCTTGCATTGCGGTAATGAATCAATATTCAGTTATTAATCAAGTATTAATTCAATGTTGCGTTGCAGAATTATGTTCACTTGTGATCTTAGGTGGTATAGAGATACATGATAGATGTCAATGTCGGTGAACAAGTCGTTGTAGACTCGGCACATTCTCACTATGGGGGAGCGTAATCCGTATTCTGGAATTACTTGCTGGAATGTAGCAGATGCAGAAACAATCCTGATGTAAAGATACTGATACACATGCTCATTAGTGGCACGCTTCTTGAGCTATTGCTACTTAGTAGCATGTGTGTATGCACATTGCTATAATGAACACGCTCATTACTAGCACGCTCAAAAATCAACCGTCGGTTGATTTAAGAGCATATGCTCATTTGATTTGCGGGTGGAAGTGGTATCTTTTAAGCATGTGCGAAAAGGCTTGCTAATGAGCATGCTAATGTCATTCGCGGCTAGTATCGATACTATCGATAATCAATGCGATCTTCTCAGTCCGCGACAGATGAAACAAATATGGCGCGTTGGGGAGGTGTTTCGTGATTTATTATAGAAATCAGAATGTCTGTGGAATACTTGGTTACCGCTGCGTAAAAATAATATAGCAAGAAATAATGTTTACGAAACTGTATTAAAAGACGTGAATGATCCATACCTTAAAATAAAAATTATAAAAACTAAAATCAAAAATGTGCGGATGGAAACTCGGGGACGGTTTTGATTTACTGGTTCACTTGAATTTCTTGTTGCAGTTTGCAAAATTTCCATTTTGAACAAGAGCGTCTCTATTCTATGACAAGAGCATGCCAGTAATAAAAATGTGTGTTAGCTTTCAAATTCATGCATGCATTAAAGCATGCTCATTCATGAGCATGTTTAAAATAAGCATGCTAACGAGCAAGTGTGTACAGTTGTTAGAGCATGCTAGTTTTGAGCATGCTCAAAACTAAGCATGTGTATCAGTACCTTAAAAGATCTTGAGAAGATAATACGGATCGATCAGGAGAGCTATTGCGATGAAGGAATATCTCTCAAACGAAGAATTAATAATATTTGCTTTTCTAATATTTCTCATTTTTTAGTTTTTTCAATATTATTCATTTTATTTATATGTTATCTCATTTTTCATAATTTGATCTTTACTATCCGGTTTCGCGCGTGATTATATTCTAGTGAAGTTAAAAAAATAAATAATGAAAATATTTAAATTCTATATTAAAAAAAAATAGGTACCCTTCCTCTCACAATAAACTATTTTCACCTGTTCCTTTTCTCAATCTTTTTTTTCTTAATTTTCGACGCTCTTTTCACTATTATTGCTTAGGTATGTATAATTTAGTTGAAGATATTTGATAAAATTAGTAAAGATTGTCAGGGTTCCAAAATTTTGGTGTGAAGTGTGCTGAAAATTTAGGTTGTACGTGTTAAGATTTAAGGGTATTAAGATATTTTAAAATATGCTGCCTTAGACTATTCCCCAACGTGTTTCTAGCGACAGATTTAAATTAAAGCCACCCCTTTGCTTACAACCTCCGACTTGAGAATAGCCAGCAGGGAAAGCAATTCAAATCAGAAATATTGTCCCCCTCCCTTTGTCCCCCTCTGTTTGACGACCAACGCGGGCGATTAACTCAATTCGACAGCACATGAATGACAGCTAGTACTTGATGTTGCCAATTGAATAAAAAAAATGGTATTGAACATTTCGAATGCACTAGCCAATATTTTAATATTTAAAAAATGAGGATAAACAACACTGTTTTATTCCACTATATTTATTTTGAATTGTTAGAACGTTTTCGGGATTTCTCCCATTGTCAATAACAACACGTTTACAACTAAAACTTGTAAACGTGTTGTTATTGACAATGGGAGAAATCCCGAAAGCGTTCTAACAATTCAAAATAAATATAGTGAAATAAAGCAGTGTTGTTTACCCTCATTTTTTAAATATTAAAAATGAATTTCCACAATGTTACAAACAAAAAACTTGAACATTTACCAATATTTTAAACTACAAGCCCCCATTAAAATTTCAATTAAAGTAAAGTATTTGTATTATTCCCTGAAAAGCTTAGATTTTTTATTAACAGTGACACAGAATCCGTAACTAGTGTATTAATTAAAAATATGATATATAAATTGAAACCACTAAGATTCAGTGAGAACTTCGATGCGTGGACGTCGGCAGGTATAGGTCTTTTCATATAAGCTTGTAATGCTTATGTGGGTACAATGCGCGTATTACGCACTGTACCCACACTAACTCAATTGCGAGCTTATATGGAAAGACCTATTAGTAAGTGCGGGATCTTTTTGTCTCTTTAGAAAGTTGAATGACGGTTTCATCGAATAATCGCTTCTAATGCAACCAGGTGCATGCACTCCGTATTAGTGATGGGTCCGCTCTGTACTCACTACTACAATGTAGTACTACACTACATTGAAGTGCACACTTCGCACATTTTGATGTGTAGTGCACACTACAAACTACAAACACCAAAGTTATTGAAAGTATAAACTTCAAATAGTACACTTCATTTCAAAGCGAACACTACAAAGTACATACACTTCAAAGTTATCGAAAGTATGAGAAACACATTTTAAATAGTGTATTTTTTACGTGAAATTTTTGGAAAGTTGATGTAGATATATGAAGAAATCTCTGGAAACTGTAACAACCCCCCCCCCCCCATGGTTTGAAAATTTTTTGGAAGACCTTTTTTTTTATTTTTTTAGGTCGCCAAATGTTACTTTGGAGAAAATATCGTCATTTATTAAAATATTTTTGTCGTTGACCTTTTTTTTTTTTTTTGCTCGCTAAATTTTTATTTGGGAAAAAAATACTTCACTTCATTTAAAAATTTACTTCACTATTACTTCATTTCATTACTTCACTTCATTAATATTACAATTACTTCACTTCATTTAAAAATTTACTTCACTATTACTTCATTTCATTACTTCACTTCATTATTATTACAATTACTTCACTTCATTTACTTCACTTCAATTACTTCACTTCAATTACTTCACTTCACTTACTTCACTTCATTTACTTCACTTCATATCGTAGTACTACAATTACTTCACTTCAAGTAGTTTTTACTACAATTGTAGTGTACACTTTGTAGTCTTCAAACTGGTGAACGTGTGTGTGTTGTAGTCTTCATTTTGAAATGAAGTTTTTCCCTTCGCTACTCCGTATATCGAACCATGAATCGTACTGTAGCAGATATTTTGGAATAAAAGCGAAATTGAATATTCATCTGATACAATATTACCATACATTTAAATGTGAATAATATGATATCAATTGTGATAGGAATTTTGCACGATAGATATTTTATTATGATTTATTTCTTAGAAATTTTAGTATATACCTACAGCTTATCCCAAATTATCCCAGCTTATGCCTGCGCGCCGCTGAATACTACATGGCTTTTTAATCTAGCCACAATCGTAGAACTGAAATGGAATTAAGATTTGATATATTAGGTCCTTACATATGAAATTGACGTTTTGCCATACTGGCAAGTTTGATCTCAAATATCTTCTCTTTGGTTAGGAATTCCAAATCCAAATTTATACAGCTATTTACTCATGTATTTGTGTTTTGAAAATTATAATTCATTTGTTTTTTCCTCAATTGTTTTTTTCTTTGCGTCACTCAGTTTACAAAATGAAAAACTTGAAATATTGCGTTATTTACGAGTACGAGTTCCACCGTGGCACCAGTGCTGCAGAAACGGCTCGAAGGATTAATGATGTGTATGGCGACGGTGCCGCAAAAGAAAACACAGTGCGCTTTTGGTTCCAACGTTTTCGTTCTGGAAATTTCGACCTGCAGAACAAGCCCCGTGGACGGCCGGAGACCAAAGTTGATAATGAAGAATTGAAGGCTATTGTGGAAGCGGATCCATCGCAAACCACATCCGAGTTAGCTGCAGGCTGCGGTGTTAGTGATAAAACTGTTTTAATCCACTTGAAGCAAATTGGTAAGGTGAAAAAGCTTGAAAGGTGGGTACCTCACGAATTGAGTGAAGCAAATCAACAAACGCGCGTTGACTGCTGCGTTGCATTACTCAACCGGCACAATAATGAAGGGATTTTAAATCGAATAATTACCTGTGATGAAAAGTGGATCCTGTACGATAATCGGAAGCGCTCATCGCAATGGCTGAACCCTGCCGAACCAGCCAAACCATGCCCCAAGCGAAAATTGACTCCAAAAAAGTTACTTGTGAGCATTTGGTGGACTAGTGCTGGTGTCGTTCACTACAGCTTTCTTAAATCTGGCCAGACGATTACGGCAGATGTCTATTGTCAGCAACTGCAAACCATGATGGAAAAGCTAGCTGCTAAACAACCGAGGCTGGTTAATCGCTCTAGGCCACTGCTGCTTCATGATAACGCTAGACCACACACTGCACAACAGACGGCTACCAAATTAGAGGAGCTTCAATTGGAATGTCTAAGACATCCACCGTACTCTCCGGACCTTGCCCCAACAGATTACCATTTTTTTCGAAATTTGGATAACTTCTTGCAAAGGAAAAAATTCAACTCCGATGGGGCAGTCCAAACCGCCTTCAAAGATTTTATTGATTCCCGTCCGAATGGTTTTTTTAGTAAAGGGATCGATGAACTACCTATGAGATGGCAAAAGTGCATAGATAGCAATGGTACATACTTTGATTAAATAAATATATTATAATAAAAAAAAATCGGCTTTATGTTCCTCCCATACTAAACGCCAATTTCATATGTAAGGACCTAATATTTTATATACAAATAGATTCGCCTAGCTCATGGGACACCGTGTTGCCGGTGCAAAGCAGCAGACTCGAGGAGAGCACCAACCCCTCGTGCAAGCCCCGTTAAGGCCGGGGTCCCTGCCCAGAGAGTGGCATCGGCTGCAGAGAGGCTACAGATATACCTATGTGGTTTATACAGCACAAAATCTCACCTACACGTGTGTCCCATTCTGCTACCCTTACTGTTATTTATTTTAAATCTTTTTCAGAGCTTTTAATACTTATGTTATTATATGATATATAAATGTATGCCATATAAATGTACAGGTACAAAAATTATATTATGTATAATTTTTGTACCTGTACATTTATATGGCGGACCAGGTCTTGCATACCTAACTTGTTTACGCTGGAATCAACGCATTATTATTACGATATTCGTCTGTCTGATAGCTCTGTATACAATATTACGCCGTTTGACCGATCTAAACCAAATTAAATTGCGCAGTTACTCTTTGGGACCCTGCGTAGAACGTGGGTTCCCCTGACCATCCTACTTCTTCCGTGATGTAAATGTGCATTGTATTATACACTACTAATGTCTTCGACGGTTGATGGTTTTTGTAACCCGATCTCACACGTGATCTTCATTGACACGATTTCGTAATTAATACCGGCGTCATATTCACTACCACTAGTTCTCATGGTTTTTACTCTAAGCTTTGATGGGAATGGTTGATTCATGTCTATGTAATATATCGTCGCTGTATATATAATTAAGCCTATATGCCGTTCTAGTACATTCTGAGATAAACGAATGAAACTGTTTTATAAAATAATTGCACAGACTAGATCTATAAAAAATATTTTAAATAATTACTAGGCAGACTTTCCAGATGAACAGAAATGTTTTTTTTTAGTATATCTCTATTATTTATATGAAAAATTTACAAATTGATTCATTCATCTGAGAATGTATTAAACGGCACATTGGCTTAATTATACATACAGCGACGATATAAAGATCAAAACATTTTTTTATATAAATGTCTTAATCATTATTGTCAATTCAAGAAGTTTGCAAAAGTTACCCACAAATGACCTTAGAAAAATATAGCATTACAAAGCTTAGGTTAAGCAAATTTAAAAAATGAAATAAAAGAATATCGTATACTGCGTCAAAATTATCTTACACTTAAAACTATCTTGCGTATGTATGATACTTAATTAAAAGTGTCTTACACACTTAACATATTGAAAGAGGTACATCAAAAAATCCTATATTTATTACAAAAAATTGTGTTCACAATAAAAATTAAAAAAAAAAAAATCCTGTGTATATTCACAAACAAAATAAATGCACGAAACGAAACCAACCAATATGACGTACTGACCAGCGCCAACCCTAATGCAATGGAAAGCTGGTAGGCGTATTAAGTACCTACCGTATAAGAACGCCTATAGGCGTTTCCAGCACTGGACGTGTTAAGATATATTCACCCCACCCTCTCGGACAACTAACCCTCCCTGCCTCAGCAAACTTTTGCATCCGTCGTGCTTTTTAAACCTGCACAAAGTTACCCCCTTCTTCCCACGCCCTGACCCCTTTCCATACTGCTTTGATGTAAATGGGAATCCCGGGCAAGGACGTATATTTAGTTATTCATCAAATAATTGCCGGCCGAGCATAACTGTCTCATGGGCCCAAATTCGGAGTCAATACTTAGATGATTTAAAGGTACACAATAACATTTCTAAGGCGTACCTTAACCGCCAAATAATCTATGTATTGACTCTGAATTCGGGCCGTAGAGTAGGAGCGAGCGATCGCCAGACTTCCGCTATGATATCAAATAGATGTACAGTGTAGTAGGTAAGAAAGTTTGGATATTATGATAGTTAAGTTCGGGAAAATTTGGCAGATAACATGTAATACAGGTATCAAATAATGTGTATGTAAAACGTTAACATATATGGTATCAGAAAATATTGATATTAGGCATCTGTTTAGGACAATGCAGTGGCCCGTATAGGTAATATACAGGGTTATTTGTAAAACATTAATAAACTCGCAGAACTATACTCCTGCCTTGATTATGAGTCGAAAATGTTCAAGCTATCATGACCTAATATAAACAGTTATGGAGATATGCTACATAAAATTTTGAATTTTTTTTTCAATTTTTCTGACTTATTTTTTGTAAAACGTTGGACTATCATCACAATTGAAATGTTTTCCAATTAGAATTCGAAGGTTTTTATTTATTTATTTGACTTGTATTAAAAGGAATGAATTTTTCATACTCGATATAAATTACTGTAATGATAGTCAAACGTTTTACAAAAAATAAGTCAGAAATATTGAAAAAAAATTGCAAACTTTGATGTCACATATCTACTTAACTATTGATATTAGGTCATAATAGCTTGAACATTTTCGACTCATAATCAAGGTAGGAGTATAGTCCTGCGACGTTATTAATGTTTTACAAATAACCCTTTATTATATATATATATATAATATATATATATATATATATATATATATATATACAGGGTTATTTGTAAACCATCAATAACCTCGCAGGACTATACTTTTGCCTTGATTATGAGTCGAAAATGTTCAAGCTATTATGACCTAATATCAATAGTTAAGTAGATATGCGACATCAAATTTTGCAATTTTTTTTTCAATATGACCTGGAGAAATTCAAGAAATGACCTGCGAAAAGCGTCTGGAAATGATTAATATGATTGTATATTACTGTCCCGTTAAACACATTAAAAAATCGTGTTTGTTATTTTTACGTTTTACTTACTCATTTATGTATTACGTATTATCTGCCAAAATCCCCCGAATTCAAAGATTGTAATATCCAAATCTTCTTGCCTACTAGAGTGTACACCTACAGAATTTTTTTCAGGTTTCATAGTAAAACGTAAGTCTGGCGGTCGCTGGTACTTAGTCTACCACTACCGTTTGGCGTTTCCGTTGTCGCGTCATTACGAACGCTCCTCAACTCTTCGTCACCGGTTAGCTCTTTGATTTTAATTGAAACGGCTCGACATTACTCGCAACCCAAAGCAATATCGGTACTGAGTGGTCGATAAAATAAAAGTTTTTATAACATTTCCGCTGGCCCGGACATACATACATTTTTGCTTCCCCGAAGCACAGTATAGTAAAGCATACAGTATTATATCTTCATACAAACAGCCGAAACGACGCCCTTCGAAATCTCGGTATACTTCGAACTGCTCAGTCGCCGCAGGGCTGCAGTAACTTACGGACGCAATCAGGGTGAGATGCTCCCACGCATACATTTAGGTCAGTTTATGGCACCCCAAACCATAAAGAGTCAGTCAATGAGCAGCCCTGGTGCGTTTTTAACCAAGTTTAAGTACCAAGCGGCCGTAGGTATTTATTTCAAGGACACTGCCAAGATAACATACTGTATGTATTTATTATACTGTGCCCGAAGGCTCCCACGGGCCATAAATTTTTCGTATATTTTCCTCGGCGTGCTAATAAAATGCGCCGTCATTTTGACTGTCAAAATACGCTCGAGAGCAATAATGCTCGGCAGTGTTCGCGACGCAAGATGGGTCGCATTTGCCCTAAGTTGGTACTATTGGAGTCTTCTTCTTCTAATAACCAAATTAATTAATCAATTAGAAAGGCATACAGAAAAATCTAATTCACGAAAAAATAATTAGGTTACTACTGGGATTCGAACCCAGGTCACCTCCTTTCCGGGGCCGGTGCTCTGACCACTAAGCTATAGCAACCCTACATAATAAAAATGAATTATTCAATTAATCAAGGCGTCCATCTAGCGGTGGCATTGCAAAGTAATTTCAACTACCGTATCAAAAAAGTGGATTGCTCTATGGACAAAAATAAAAATTAATCAATTAATAAAAATAAGAACTAAATATAAGGTCGATATATTCACGGAAACATAGAGGGTTGCTATAGCTTAGTGGTCAGAGCACCGGCCCCGGAAAGGAGGTGACCTGGGTTCGAATCCCAGTAGTAACCTAATATTTTTTCGTGAATTAGATTTTCCTGTATGCCTAATTGATTAATTAATTTGGTTATTAAATATTTCACAGAACTTTGTTCTGAAAAATTACAACTTCACAAATATGAATGTGTTCTTGAATATATATCTTCTTCTTCTGTTTGTTTTAGGACTATATACTGTTGTTTCTCAGCTCCTGCTTCTGGGATATGAATGAACAGCCATCTCTCTATCTTCCTGGAGATTATTGCCTGCAGGTTTATGTTAATGATAATTTTTATAGCGTCTTTTTTGCATGAAATACGCTTAAAGGGCGCTAGGAGTTTTTAGTTTACTAGCAGTTAAGCAATCGGCTATCGCCGATCGCTAGGCCCTGCGTACAGTTATGGTGGCGTTTTGCGACCAATTCAAGTGATTTTCTTAAATGGAAAGAGGTCCACGTATCACTTAAACGTAATTCGTTATAAGTGTTTGAAAATTAGAAACGATGTTTTATTTATATAAATAAATAGCTAGAATACGGCCGATAGTCATACATTTAACAATCGGTGATATATATGCGTGAATTAACTGAAATTTTGGATTTCAAAAGACGCAAAAACTTAACCTAGAAACAGTAAGATTAACCTACGCATAAGGTAGCGCGTATGTTTTAACCTCACAATTTATTTAGGTCAGGTAGCATGTGTTTTAACCTCACAATTTAGGTAAAGATGTAACCTCAAAATTAATATTCACGATATTAAGATTAATTTAGGTGCATAATATAAAGATGTATCTAAACACCGTTTCACTTATTATAATACGTCAATGGTTTCACGTTTCACCTGCTAAACCGCCGATGTGTCAAAATTCAATTTCGATATGACTTGCCAGGAGTAAAAATAGAATTGATTGAAGAAAATGTGGTATTTCGTTATTATTAATTAATAAATAACATCTTCGTATTAAATAACGCATATAATATTTCTACATATTAAATGATATCTAAATGTATTTTTAAAGTGATCTGTAAAACTAAAAAAAATGTCTTTAATGTACTCTAAAATGTTTTTTTAATTGGCAACAAAAATCATCCATTAACCAATACATCCATCCACCATCATTTTTAGCATAATTAATATATAGATTTTTGAAAGACTCTTGATTTTCCATGGATCGCAACACTGGAGGCAGCTGATTCCAGCTAGCTGAGCCCGCAATCCTGCAAGCACGTTCCTTAGTGTCTCCAGGCCTTCTTGGCACTACCAGCTTGCATAAGTGCCTCCGATTTAGCTGACCGCGGTGTGAGCCGCCTTCCAGTGATATTTTATGGGATATAGGGGTCCATCGAATATTGTGGTGCATTTCTTTGAAGACTTTTGTACGCCATCAGAGAGAGTTTTAAATTTATACACTCCGGTAGGCGAAACTAATATAGCTGCTCCAGCATTGAGGATATCCGCGAAAACTATTTATCTTATTCTTCGCTATCCTTAACACGCTGTCCACATGACCTCTCCAGTATCTCCTTCTATTTCTTTCCCATCGCACGACATCTTCGACATCGCAGATCTCCCGAATTTCGGAGTTTCGTACTGTCTCCCGATGGTTACTCCATCGATGGGTCTTTATTTCGGAGGCTCTTAAGAGGTTCTTCGTTCTCGTGGCGTCGGCTCTTGTTTTAAAACCATATGTCATGATCAGTTTTACACAGGTTTTATATATGTTCATTTTACTTTCGATAAACATGTATTTGTTTCTCCACACAATAGTTTTCAAGCGTCCTGCTACAATGGCAGCTTTCTTTGCTTGTTCTCTAACTTCTTCATAAAGATCACTACTGCTTCATATTTCAACGCAAGTACTTGAGTTATTACATAATTACTTGTTTTATTATCTATTATAAGTTTACTGCGTACTGGCTGTTTTGATGGTACTATGCTTTTTGTCTTGTCTGTGGAGGTTTCATGATGTTAAATCGTTGTTCCGATATGTGGAATTGGTGTAAGGAGTCTTAGGAGGTTATCTTCACTGCTTGCTATAAGAACTGCATCATCTGCATAGCATATTAGAGTGCTGGGTAATTTACTGAAAGAAAAAACTAAACTATTGTAAATCTGTTGCTGGTTCCGACCACTTCCAGGCCAATATTGAAACTGACATATGCCACGATAAGAGCCAGCGAGTCGATGCAGGTTAGCGATTGTGATCAGGCAATATAAAGCGGTTTGTACATCATCATATGTTGTCACATTACTTATGTCGGTGTTCAGCTGTGTAAGGTAAAGGACAAATATCTTCATTTTTGTAATAGGTTTTCATATAGGTACTTCATGGTTACTCATTGCGTATTAAATTAAACACAAATTCACTTGTTTTAAACCACTATATTTTTGTTAACATCAAAACACCAACCGACAAATATTTCTTAAAAAATACTCGGGTAATAAAAATGGACTGTGTGTCCTGGCGCCACCTATCAGATTAATTTTAAAATTGAATCTATGAATGAATGTTGATATACTATTGTATGATAAAAACTTCATACAGATGTGTCAATGGAGTTTAGATACAGTATATAATATAGCTGTTGATATACTATTGTATGATAAAAACTTCGTATAGATGTGTCAATAGAGTTCAGATACAGTATACGATATAGCTAAGTTGGACAGAGCAGACTGCCGGCAACTGAAAGTTACTAGGTTCAAATCATAGTGGTTTATCATTTTTTGATTATTCGAAGATCGATTCTTCTGAGAGAAGGTTTACACTTTGTGGTGACATAATTAATTAAATAAAATCGAAATTGATTTATTTACACCACTTTTTATTCTGTTTCAATTCTGGCCACCCCTAGGGTCTGGGCCCCTGGGCAACTGCCTGGGCTGCTTTGGAGATAGGTACGCCACTGTAAACGATAGCGTACAATATGCAGACAAATTTATAAATCAATTTTTAAAATTATTTATCGACCGTATTTAAAATTGTGGTTCAATTTTTAAACGCAGGATCACGATTCTTTCTAATAATAATATAGTTTGACATGTTAATCGATTCTCTACATTATTAAACTCCCTATGTGTTGATATGCCGTAAACTTGTTAATCTAGAAATCATTCCCAAATTGTATAAATTGATTTGTGATAGTCTTTATATTATACTGAATATTACTTACAATTTATTTATCATTAAGACATTTTCTGTTATTACTTGAAATATCATTTATTTATAAAAAATGTATTGTGAATTATGTAAAAACTTGCTAATCAGGAACTTATTCCTTAATTGTATTTATTGATTTGCTGTATTTTATTTTCTGAATATTATTTATAATTAATTTTATAATTAAGGCATTATTTATTTTTATTTGTCATTAAAAGTGCATTACGTATTCTGTAAAAACTTGTAAATCTGGAACTCATTTCAAAATTTGTATTTATTGATTTGCATTGGTCTGAACATTATTTATAATTTATTTTATCATTAAGTCATTATTTATTATTTATTATTCGTTATTTATTATTTATTCATTATTTATTACTAAAAAGTGTAGTGTAATTATATCATATTCAAAACGTTCACAAAATATTAATTCTTTTTACTCTAATGTCACTCTAGGACCACTATTAGGGTCATCAATGACCTGTTGACGTCTGTTAGTATAAAAAATGTTTATTATGTTAAGATTCTAAGTAGTTTTGTCTCTTTAAACTTAAAAAGAACTTCTAATGCAACAAGAAAATATATCGTTCCGTTAGTTTGCCCGTGAATAAATAAACAAGGAAAGAAGAAAACTTTAGAAATGAAACAAAATTTGTGTTCCCTGTCTCTTGAACTCGGACGGACTTCGTATAAAGGAGACTGTTTCCCCCGGGATAAGTTTGCAAGACTTTGCTCGTTAAAGAAATAAAAGCCCTTTTTGAGCTTAAAGCTTTTGAGCTTAAAGCTTTTGAGCTTAATTTGCTCGTAACTTAAGGCGCGACTAATTTAGCTCCGCTTCACTAAAGACATAATTTATTGGTATAATTAGAAATCAAGCATTTGGCTTACATAACAAAACTAGATATAAGCTTCAGTAAGACTGAAAATGATACACAATTCAAATCAGTACAGTACAAGAACCAATGGAAACATTAGTAACGCAGCTGACCAATTTTACAAGTCAATTTATCAAATTATAGAAAAATTTGTTCCTAGATGCAAGCAACTTAAATCAAAATACCCTAAATGGTTCAATTATGAGCTAATTAATTTGACAAATCTAAAAAAAATCTGCCCACAAAATATACAAAGAAAGTCGAAACCTGTGCGATTACACTGAATTTAGTAGATTGAAGAAGCAGTGTACCGCTCTCTCAAAACTGTGTTTCAATAACTATGTAAATAATATTGAGAATAATATACAGAACAACACAATTTTTTTTTGGAAATACACAAATTCATTGAGAAAAAATGATACTGATATACCGAATACAATGTACCTCAATAATGACGAGTAGCTTGTTGGTCTTGTGGTTAGGACACTGGCCTCGTGACCCAAAGGTCGCGGGTTCGAACCTCACTCCAGACTAGCAAGTTAGTTCTATTTTCATAGCACAAGCGTTTAGCTTAGTTTGAAAATAGTAAGAATATTGATGTGACACGTATTTCGTGTTCACATCTCTATTTATTAAAAAAAAAAAAAAAATGTCGTAGGAAACAACATAAGTGAAATACCAAAAATGTTCGTAGATTTTTTCAAAAGTGTGTACGATAGTGCCTCTGTGTCTGATAATTATATACCGAACTTCGAGGTTTCCGATCAAATAAATATATCAAATTTCCATTTTAATCAAGGTGAGATTTTAACTCTAATTAAGCAACTGGATCACAATAAAAGCGCTGGACCAGACAGGATACCACCAATATTTCTGATAAATTGTGTTGATCATCTCTCCTATCCGTTATATCTCTTATTTAACTTATCTTTGAGTACAGGCCGCTATCCTGATGTCTGAAAAAGTAGCTTTCTGACTATAGACTATAGAAGACTATAGACCTATTTGTATTCAATCATCAATACCAAAACTCTTTGAAAAACTCTTACTGAATAAAATGATGTACCAAATGAAACCCGTAATATCACCTTTCCAACATGGTTTTTTCTCAGGTAGGTCAACAGAAACTAATTTATTACTATACGAAAATTACATATCCAATGAACTGGGAAAGGGAAACCAGGTAGACTCAATCTATACAGATTTCGCTAAAGCATTGGATAAAGTATCACATCTTATATTGATGGATAAACTCCAAAGATTGGGCATTCATGGTAAATTATTACAATGGATAGGTAGCTATCTATGCAATAGAAGCCTTTCGGTAAAGATTAACTCTTCATTATCAGAAGAATTCTTTCACACCTTGGACCAATCCTGTTCATCCTTTTTATAAATGACATTTCTGACATTTTTGATGATGTACAATTTCTGATATTTGTCGATGAATTAAAAATATTTAGATCAGTGAAAAGTATGTCCGATTGTACGATACTACAAACTAATTTGTATTCCCTGTTCAAATGGTGTACAAACAACCAACTTTATCTAAATGATGATTTGGATCGAAAATGGCAGACCACTCGTAGGCCCCATCGCAGAGGAAAGAAAATTAAAGCGTGCAGCGTTTAAACTGGCCCTGAAAAAATGTCAGAAGGAAGCAGAGCAAATACAGATGGATAAAATAGCTAGGGATCTAGATAATCGTGACTTCAGACAGTTTTGGAATAAATCGAATAAAAATTGCAATATACGGTATAAAATTCCAAGTAACATAAATGGAGAAACGAATCCCAAAGCAATCGCAAACATTTTCGCAGATTATTTTACCACCCTAACTCCGACCTCTCTGATCTCTTCGAGTGGACCGCCAATTAATCGAACAACAATTGAAGGTAATGGACTTTCAATTACTGTGAACATGGTCAATATCGCCTTGAGACATATGAAAGCTGGTAAATCGGCAGGCCACGACGGACTATTGAACACGTCAAACACGCGGGAGGACCAATCTTACAGCTCCTGGCGAGGTTGTTTACTGAAATTATAAAGAATGGGCAATTACCGAGTAATATGACGAGGACCATAATTACACCCATTCTTAAATCCAAATTATCGGACTCAACCCCCCACGAGAGCTACAGACCAATCTCGATTGCCACAACCATCGCGAGATTATTCGAACGCGTGCTGCTAGATCAGGTCGAATCCAGCATGGAAACTAACGACAACCGGATGGGTTTCAAAAAACAGACCTCTACCGACGCTGCAATATTTACTGTAAAACGGACACTGGAGTACTACAGAAACAAAAAGACTACTTCATATGCATGTTTCCTAGACTTGAGCAAGGCTTTCGACAGAGTTTCTCTCCCTTTACTTTGGGCAAAACTCAGGGAAAGAGGCATACCATCGGAGGTAATACGTATCCTCGACTCTTGGCACAGACAACAGGAAAACCAAGTGAGGTGGAGAGACAGTTTTTCCGAACCTGTCCACGTGACGAGCGGCGTCAGACAGGGAGGGTGCATGTCCCCGATACTGTTCAACCTTTATATGGACGAACTCACTCAAAGGCTAAACAACGCGAGGGTAGGCTATCACATCGGAGGACAGTGTCTAAACAACATCAGTTATGCTGACGACATGGTACTGATGGCACCGTCTATAAGAGGACTGACTACGCATTCTTCTAAAGGTCTGTGAAGTGTTTGCTGAAGAAACAAACATGCTCTATAATCCTAATAAAACAGCACTGTTGGTTATAAAGTATGGTCAGGGCCCAAGAAGTATTCCTCCAGTTACCCTGAACGGTGTGGTCCTGAAGGTGACTGAAAGAACAAAATACCTAGGACACATAATTACGAATAATCTAATGGACGACGACGATATTGACAGACAAAGACGAGCTCTCAGTGTAAAAGTGAATATGCTGTGTAGAAGGTTTCGTCTTTGTAGCACCGCTGTAAAAATAACGCTCTTCCTTGCCTTCTGTGCAACGTTATATACATGTGAATTCTGGACAAATTATAAAAAGAGCAGCATAGAAAGACTTCGCATACAATATAACAACGCCTTCCGTATGATGTTTGGCCTTCCCAGATATTGCAGCGCTTCCGGTATGTTCACTGAGGGGCGTGTTCCCAACTTTGCAGCTCTCATAATCCAGGGTGGCAGGAATGAGGGAAAGGATATACAGCTCCGGAAATATCCTCATCCTGGAAGCCCGCCTTGCTCCAGCATCCAGCATCGATGCACACTGGAGAAAGATACTGGCCCCGCATAATTGACTTGCCATCGCTCGCTAAAACCGCTAATATACGATATTTTACGATATATTTCTTTTAATACTTACAATACTTCTCCTCTATTTTATATGATTTTATCATTTCTCTTTTATTTTATATAATATTTTTAATGTGTGTACCTACTTTTATATGGAATGTGTGGGATTGCACAAACCTCCCCACATTCTGGAATAAAGTTATATTTATTTATTTATTTAAATATCTCCAAGTGCCAATCTATTAGTTTTTCAAAAAAAAAAAGATTCCTATTAAATTCACCTACAAAATTAATGATGTAAACCTTGTATCAGTTAAGGAGATAAGTGATCTGGGAGTAATTTTTGACACTAAATTATTATTCATTCCCTACATTGACTTGATAACTAATAAAGGTCTCAAAATGTTGGGATTTGTTTTAAGAACTGCACAAAACTAGTCCTCTACACTTCTCTTGCCAGACCTCAGGTTGAATACAACTCAATCATTTGGTCGCCTCACTACGTTAATCATTCAACGGCAGTTGAACGAACCCAAAAAAAAATCTTAAGATTTATTAATTACAAATTAAATATACGCTTGGAAGATATCAATAATGAATATCTCCTTAGTTATTTACAACTATTAAACTTGTCTGTGAGACGTACTGTAACAGACCTAATATTTCTTTAAAGGATCATAAACAGCATGATTGATTGCAACCAGATTGTTAGTCTGATCGACTTATATGCCCCATTGCGGTCATCAAGAAACAGTGCATTATTCTATTATAGTGGAAATGTCAGAACTAATGCATTAGCAAACTCTGTAATTCCCAGATTACACTCATTAGGGAATGAACATGCAGAGGCGGCTGACATTTTTGCTGATAATATAACTGTGTATAGGAAAAAGCTGATACAATTCTTTACATCTCAACGAAACGGTAATGGGTAGTAAATTTTTCTGTATTATTATTTTTCCTTTTAACTATTATTATTTGTACCTTTAACTGTATTATTATTTTATCTGTCTTATGTTAGTTTTTAAATTTATATTCAGTATATTTGTAAAAGCCCACAAGCGCGTTAAATAAATAAATAAAATCCGTTGGATCGAAATCATCAAATTCTGCAAAAATACATGACGGCAAACAACAAGGAACATGAATAAGTGAGACGCACTTTTCTTTGGGGAGGCCTTTATTCAGCAATGGATATAAACCGGTTTTAATAATGATGATGTGTTACGACTTTATATAATATTGATTCTAAAATCGAGAAGAACTGCACATGATCGAAGGATTCCAAACAGTCTGAATGTTCTAGAAAGATCTGGATATAGGTATAAGAAGATTCGAGAAATCTAATCTTTATAAACTGCGTCGCGGTCTCTCTATCAGGCAGTGTTGTTTTGACAAGCGAAAACCATAGATCCTGGTGAAAATATAGAAAAGAACTGTGAATACGTGCGATAGACAACAGCGAATAAAGCGTTATCAGAGACAAGTGAAATTTAGCGACTAAATTGGTGCAGAGCAATGATCCAGCCAAAGTTTGTATTAAAGGTTTACACTAATATAATAATTTTATTATTTTTATTTTTATATTTACTTATAGATTATACCTATATACGCATATATTTTGGCAGGTATCTTGCAAAACTGCATATTATGATTGTGTGCAATAAGTGAATACTTCCAAAGAATGCTGGATGAAATGAAGTAGAAAAAAGCAGTAATTAATCATTTTACTCACTTTCTTTTCACTCGTGTCGTCTGCTTGTCTGCCGAAAAAACTTTGGATCGATTTTCAACCCTTTTCCCGTGATCCAATCGAGCTGAAACTTTGCAGGCAGACTCGTGGTGACGATAAAAATGATCAAATAATTTTTCGTTTAAAATTTTTAATAATTATAGTAAAATTTTGGATTTTTCGAAATTTTAACGATTTATATATTCTTAAATTTTCGAACCCGATGTGTGGAGTAGGTGCGAAACCTGTTTCAATGAGAAAGGGACTATAATAAAAACTTGGTTTTTATGGGTTAGTTTTTTTCTAATTGTTAAGTAATTAACACGCACAATCTAAACACTTTCGTTTGATTCATTTCACAAAATTGATTTGGTCATTAAATATTTTTTTTTATTTTTTTATTTATTAATTTTTTTTTTTTTTTTACATCTCAGACCCACAAAACATCACATTGATATTTGTCTGTAGGTGCATCAATACATACATATAAATAAATTGTAATTACCAGAAATACATTCATATTAATTAATTACAATAGATCTTATAAACTCAAATACAAATCAACAATACTATACAACAATACAAGAAAAAATACAAATATTACCAAAATCAAAATAAGTCCCTTTTATTTAATAACATATTCATTAATTCTGTATTTTGCCCTTTTTTATTAATATCCATATTGACACGACATGGGATTTTATTTAATGTTTTTGGTATGACATATTTTAATGTTCTTTGTCCATATTTATTTATGACCTTCGGTATTCGTAGTCCTTCTTTAGCCGTAAATCTGGTACTATGTTTATGAATCAATCTATGCTTATATGTCCCATCTTTATGATATCGTGTAATTAGTTTGTACCACAAGATAGCATTAATTGGCATAGAGCCTTGTTTCTTGAAGAGTTCCTGTAGCACTTTCTTTATTTATTAATTTTATAGCCGAATGAACCAAATCTGTTACATTATGAGTAGGTAAAAATAATTTGACGTTGCGAAGAGCCGCTGTGAAAATGTCATTTTCCTGACCCATAAAAAGCTTTGTTTTCCCACTTTATTTCCCTTTTTACTACTCCTCTCGAGTTCTCCTGCAGTCAAGATGTCAGTAGTTACATACAAGGTGTAATTTTCATCCCTCCGCGTGATCCCCTCTCTACTTCCCTCGCCCCTTCTTCCCGCTTCTCACAAGCCGGGTTCATCCGACACGATCTCCTAATTTGAATAGATTACGTAAACATTACATCGATTGATTGGAGAAACTGTTACCTAATGCAAAGTTGTTTTAACAATTTCCCCCTTTTTTTACTCCCTTTATATTAACTCGTGGCGTCTGCTTGCTTGCTTGCCGGCTTGCCGTCAAAAAAAAATTGGATCGATTTTTGACCGTTTTCCCGTGATCCAATCGAGCTGAAACTTGGCAAGTAGACTCGTGGCTCGGTAAAAAATTAATAATTATAGTATAATTTCGGATTTTTAGAATTTTTTTTAAAAATTGGAATCATTAGAAAAGTTTGATTAGTAACGGCGCCGGCGGCCCGATAACGTCGCGGAATATTTTCTAAATATGAATTACTCCGTCGGTATACATAAAAGGTACTTCACTACGAATGAAGAAAATCTAAATTGACTGACAAATGTTTTTAGAATTTAATCTTCAAAGCATGAAGTGTCTTATCAAAGCTCAAAACATCTGACATTTTAGAAATATATTAAATTACTGTAAGTTTGGTGTTATGTTATATGTTTTAATTCGTCTTCAATTGTTGTTATATTTTACAAAGAAAGGGAGTATAATAAAAACTTGTTTTTTATGGGTTACTTTTTCTTTCATTTAAAATACTATATTCCTAGACACATAATCGGCCGTATTCCGAAAATAGCAATATTGGTATCTTAAAATCTTTATCCCAAAACGTAATAGACAAGAATAAAAAATAAAATAAACGAGGCATAGGTATATGTCGGTGGTTTGGTCAGAGGGAGAAAGAAGTACAAAATATAAATTCGTTAGTATTTCTCTTTTGTATGGTCCAACGGATGCTGTGGGAGAAGAAATTAATAAGTGCATACAAAATAATCTCTTTTCTATAAGCTTTAAATACAGCGTTAGTACTTATTTCATGTAATTTTAGTCGAAATATGAGAATTGTGAAGTTACGTTTGCGGCAGAGCGAAGCTGTCAGACTGACCGCCGCGCCGTATAAGAGAAGACACTGAAGAAATTAATCCTTTTCTGAAGGCATTGCAGACATCGGACACCGCAAATGATGGTATTTACTTTGAGAGAGATAGGTGAAAATATACAAATCTCCTTATTTAAGTACGACGAACACCGTACACCGACGGAGTATGCAGGGTTATTTGGAAAACATTAATAACCTCGCAGGACCGTATTCCTGCCTTTATGTTGAGTCGAAAATGTTCAAGCTATTGTGACCTAATATCAGTAGTTATGGAGATATGCGACATCAAAGTTTGCAATTTTTTTTCAATATTTCTGACTTATTTTTTGTGAAACGTTGGACTATCATTACAGTAACATATATCGAATACGAAAAATTCATTCCCTCTAATTTTAATCAAATAAAAAAATAAAAACCTTCAAATTCCAATTGGAAAACATTCCAATTGGAATTTTTTCAGGGTTTTTATCATTTTATTTAACTTGTATTGAGACGAAGGAATTTTTAGTAATCGATATAAGTTACTGTAATGATAGTCCAACGTTTTACAAAAAAATAGGTCAGAAATACTGAAAAAAAAAATGCAAACTTTGATGTCGCATATCTCCATAACTATTGATATAAGGTAATGAGAGCTTGAACTTTTTCGACTCACAATCTAGAGTAATTAATGTTTTCCAAATAACCCTGTATATGTTCAAGTTATGTGGGATTTTTCTTTTTGGAGCAGTGACGAGTTCATCCCAAGATCCTCTTGAATATCATTTCTGATTTGATCTGAAATTTGTGATGATTGCGTTGCTGATCATCACTGTTGTTGTTGCGATCTCAGCAGGTTACGGACGGATGGATGGACGGACGTTCGTTGTTGATCAACTCTCCTAACTTTAGAAAATACAAATGGTTTTCTAGTCATGAATTTTCAGCTTCAAATCCTGCAATTATCATGTTCCGTGATTTTTGATAATTCACCAGTGTTGTTGTTGTAATTCCACGGACGGACGTACATTCGGAGTTAGGAGAGTTGATGATTTTACCGATAATTTTGTGTTCCCTGCCTTCTTTCAAAATAATGTTAATTTTTATCTCGCCTCGGTCTTTGGAATCTGTCTGGAATCGATTTCGAATAAAAACATCCTCATTTGTTTTTTGGCAACCGGAAAATAATGGAGTGTCTACTTCCTTTGGTTACAAAATACAATAGAAGTGGATATCTGCCAACTCGCAAACAAACCATTCTTCCATTATGTAAGAAAAATGATCCCAAATATAAATATATATCTGTTAGAGCGCACTCAAATGACTGGTGACTGGTAAACAGAGAATTGCCTAAAAAACACGAATTTGAAGGAATTTGAATTTCAATAATGCTACGCTTGGCTACATGAGGGGGGGGGGGGGGGTCAGAGTCGAGCTACATAACTCTTTCATCGATTTTACTTGGCAATTAAAACGGTACAGAATATTTAATCGATAAATCTGCGCAGATCGGTTAGCACATAATCAATAATATTAAAATAGTTTTGGTATCAGGAAACAGCACGAAATTCTTCTGGAATTAATAGGAAAAAACTACGTTCCTCTGGCGGGGTGGAGGGGGGGAGGGGTTCAGAATGGAATCACGTGGTTCATGGACGTTCCCTATACACCTTCGCGCGTACAAAAAGTTGTTATCGAAATTTTTTTCCTCCTTCATATGAGTACACTAATACAATTTCGTTACGTCCGCGTCCCAAGAAAGTTGGACGTAAAGTGAAATGACGTATAACCGTAGACCAAAATACGTAGACATAAACTTATATAAATTTCTCGGTACACAGTTTGGTTCCATTAAAAATGGAACAATAAAGAAAAGGTCAAACTAATTTCTCTTAAAAATATAATAGTAAATAAATTTATTACAATAACGCTTTATTACAAGAGACTAGATTTGGAAAAAAATTATAATAAATTAATTTTATTTACTAGAGTATTTAATTATGGATAAATAAATACATTAACTGCATTTTAAATGTGCCTTAAATTACACGAGGGGGACATACTTCCGCTGTGTCTCAATCCTCGTACCTAGGGAATGCAAATCCGTTCTGTTTTAAAATCCGGATTTTTAAGAACGGATTTTGTTCCAATCCGGATTTTACGTATTTTATGATTAAAATAAAAGCTCTTGAAAATCGAATCGAATGATTTTTAATTTTTTTTTATATATTTGGAATTATTTAAACTATTATAATGAAATACCATAATTATGGTGTTATTCTTATTAAAATAATCACTTTGTGACTCGCGTGCTGAGTAACGTTAGAAAAATAATCAACAGGTACAAATTAAAAGAAACTCCGAAGAACAAAAATAAAGACAAATAGACACCTTGTCAAATTATTAAACATAAACAAAAGTAGCAAAACAATTTAACTTAAAAAAAAAACTTAAATCAACATAAAAAACTATGCCATTTTTTGAGACAAAATGTGAACTCAGAAATAATAAGGCATCTAAAGTGGTGTCGTTTAACCTGCTGCGAATTCGGTTGCACATAATTCCTGCTGCGGAAAAAGCGCGCTCTGATTCAACGCTTGTAACCTCCAGAGCCGATAGACTCGACACTCGCGAGACGCGCGAACAGCAAACTCGCTCGTTTCGATTTTTTTGTTAAAATTTCTTATTATTCAAATAACCCGGATTAGATTTCAAATCCGGATTTTGAAGTCTAATAAAAATGCGCGGATATCCGGATTTTTCGGATTACGGATAGTCCGGATTGCGTTCCCTACTCGTACCTAAATAAATCGTACGATTTTATACTCGTTCATAAAACAAATCATTCATTTTGATACAAAACTTAAATATTCGGTCTTATTATGAAAATAATTTTTTTATGTGATTGTTAACCCAACACACATAGACGAAAATAATAATAAAAAAATAATCGGGATGTAGATTTACGGCAGTCTTTGTTTCTACCAGTTTCTACTTGAGAGAGGGAGGGAGAAAGAAGTAATCGATTATCCGTTAAATGTCAAAATTTATATACGAATGCCGATTGATGAAAAAATATTTAAAATTTGCTGTCATTATTTTTCAATTTTCAATTTTTATTTATTACATAATATGTACATTACAAACATTATGTTCAATGCATACATATTATTAACTTACATCTAAAAATATACATATACACATATACATACACATCCATATACACATATGTATACATACATACACATATACTTATACATACATACACACACACACATACATATATTGTGTATTAAAATACTAATTTATTATTAAACAATTAAAAGTGACCTGTACAATCTGGTCAAAGGTGTAGGAGAATCCTGCTTCGGAAAACCCCCTCAGACACATGGAATATATCAATATCCAAAGCAATCTTGTTCAGCATAGCTGTAGCTTTTCCAACAGGCATAACCATCGGCAGGTTGGTCCTGTATATTGGAATGTGAAACAATCTATGCTGACGATGTCTAAGGTATATATAATCAGGAACATACAAACCAATGCTCTGCATAATTTCAGTATTGTCGATCATACCGCGCAACAATCGATAAAAATGTGTAATCAAATACACATTCCTTCTAGTCTCTAAACTATTGTAGCCAAGCATACCCTGGAGAAACTCGGTTGGGTAAAGCCAAGGATAATGCCCGTACTCTCTCATGTAGAGATATCTCAGAATTTTTCTTTTGGACTTTCTCCACCATAAGAGAGTACTTGCTCTCATGTGGCCCCCAGATCATCGAGCCACTCTCGAGTCTACTCCGCACCAAGGAGTTGTAAAGAGTTCTCAGTTTTTGTTTCACCAGAACATCATCCTTTTTGCAAACATAGTGCTCAAGTTACTGATGTAGGCACATGCCGATATTCAATTCAATTAAATTTATTTAATAATATGTACATTACAAACAAAGTGTTCAAGGCATACATATTATGAAAGTATATATATGAAAATAACAATATTTAATTAATTAAAAATAATGTAAAATATGGTCAAAGGTGTAGGAGAATCCTGTTTCGGAAAACCCCTTGGAACATTATCAATACCGAAAGCGATATTGTTAGCGTAGCGTTAGCTCTTCCAATAGACATTCCTAACCATAGGCAGGTTGGTCCTGTATATTGGAATGTAAAACAATCTATGCTGATATGATCAGCTCTGATGAAGATTTGTAGTTAATTATAATTTGTATTCTATAAGATCAGATTTCTTTGCGTTTATTGCGTATTAGCTATGGTACTGAATGAAGGGATGTCACCAATAGATCGGATTGGCTAATTTGACATTCCGACATTTTCAGCTTTTCTACATTTTGGATTATAATAATATGGGACACCTTTTTTACATACTTTTTTTTTAACGCCCTTTCTCCGTTTGTTGTGGCGGAATCTTGTAATTGATTTTTCACCAACTTCCCGACTAGCTAGAGCTCTGAAAATTTCAACATTTACGTATAGTGGACATTATTGTCATTATTAAATCAACATTTTCAGTATAATTTAGTCATTATTTTGATTAAAATTAATAATCACGTTACTCATAAGCAAGAGCCGCAGAACAGCTGAAGAACGTGCCGTTCGAAAATTTGTTTAAAATTTTAAAACAACCTGTTTAATATTTGTATATTGCGTGGGTGATGTTAAAAATCGATTACGAATGTATGCAAAGAAAGCGTATAAAAGCATGTATAAAATTTTTTCAAACGCGTGTCCTATGAAAATACTACTATCTCGCTGATGTCCTGGAATGGGGCTCGAATCGGTAATTCTGGATCACTAGGCGAGCCATAATTAGTAAACCAACAAGTTACTCATTTTACTTAAAGTTTATTTAAAGATTATTTTAAAGTTGAAAGGAGAAGTCTCTCCCAATTTATATATGTAGGGGACTCTCCATTTTGCGCTGGAGTTCAACATATTTTTTCCATTTTGTATTGGGCAATTGTTATATTTTCCAATTTGGCGGTACTAACTTTGTAGAGTTTATCCATCTCAGAAACGATGTTCACCATTTACCCATTACACATGTCATGAAGGTATCTATAATACAAGTAAACATGAACGTGATATAAATTTATATATTTTCTTTTTTGAAGTTAAACTTCAAGGGGTAAATTTTATATTGTGACAGAAGTTGCGCAAGCAGCGTGTAGCGGAAATACGATACCAGAACTAACGGCGCCATATTGAATTATTGTCAGCTGTCAGAATATTCGAGGTCACATTTCTGCAAGTATAAGTTTTAATTCTTTTCATGAAATTCGATAAAATAATTGACAATGATTAGAACGCAATACTTTGACCGTCATTAACATATAATTTTGTCTTTATTT